>OZ005652.1:360990959-361065959 GCA_963930645.1 Salticus scenicus | reverse complement strand
TAAATTACTTGACTCTGAATTCAACAAAATTCTTTTAATTAAAAATCCATTTTCAATTAAAACTGTAAATTTTAAAATTGATTTTTATCATTTTTGGAAACTTCCTTTTTGGAGTTATTTTATTTATTTATTTATTTTTTTTTTTTTTTTAATCTGAGTGATGGAATTATGTATCTACTAGGTAAAAATACAAATATGTCGAGACGGTGAGATTTGCTATCTAATATTTTGTACTTGAGTTTTTTTTTTTTTTTTTTTTTTTTTTTTTTTGGTCAGAAGAACAATCAAATGGAGTATTTAATGAATGTATCGTATAATTAAAAACATTTGAATTAGCTTTAAATGTTGGTTTATAGAATGCATTAAATCTTATAAAATAAATAAATAAATAAATAAATAAATAGAATGCGTAAAGTTTAATTTTTAAAAGTTGATAAATACTATTGCAAATTTGTACTTTTTATTCCACTAGAATATCATTAAAAATGCCTTTAAAACTTTGAACGGTGTTTTTACTGTTATTTATATACCTTCTGGCTTCTCATGGTGTGGTAAGAATAAGGTAGGATAAGCATTTTAAAAAACACTATACAGGAAATTTTGATTTTTTTTTTTATTGAATTGCTTTAGAATGTTTAAGGGGGTAAACATATTTGCTGGGCCTTAGACCTCGGCAAACCTTAATTGGATTAGGTTTGTGGTTCAATAATTTTGCTGCCGACTGTATACATGTGACAGTCAACTTGCCTTTCTGGCCCGTCTTGTACCAGGCTTATACTGGCATGCTCTGAGGGATTTACCTTTTAATTTTAAGTTTCCTTATTCTTTTTTACTTTTTATTATATTCAAAATCATTATCCACTAGTACCATGGAGGAAACTTAAGAAATTCCGAAATGAGCATATACAAATTTGCATTTTTTCTTTCATTTATGTTTCTAATCTTGTTTTTACATTCCTTTTAATATTCCAATATAAAGTTTTCCCACTTACATTTAACTATATATATATACATAAATATACATAATTAAAACTAAGCTTTTCCCCGGATTGTCTCAGATATCTTGCAAAATTGCGGATAATAGTTACATATAGCTAACAATACTAACAATAACTCACAAGCAAATAAAAGAGAAAATTTAAGAAAGAGTGTTACCTAAAATTCCGTTTTCAAGTGAAGGAATGAAAGAATGCTTACCTGAAAGAAAAAAAATAATAATAATAACACAACTTAATTAACAATATTATAATTAAGCCTTACTTTATTTTATTAAAATTTATTAATCAAATGATAATCAGTTTATAAAACAAGCTTATCAAATAACGCATATGAAAGTCCAAATCTGCCTAAAAAGCTGAGCTTGCGATACAAAATTATTACAATAATATATAATGCAAAAGTATTATGTATTTTGGAAAACAGATACAGAAATTGTAAGATTGTTGATTTACAGTGAAATAATCAGTTATTCCAGAAACTGCCAGCGAAATAAATACATAAATAATCGTTTTTCCACTGACCTTTTTTTTTATTTATTTAATTATTTTTTTTAATATTTGAAGTTAAAATGGTATTTTTTAATTAATAGCTTTTGAATTAATCATCCGATTGGTCAAAAATAGAAGTTAGGTAGATTTTATCCTAATTAATAAGTTTATCAGTTTTCGTAGCGATCGGTTGAACAGTGTAGCTTTGTAGAGTGAATTAAAACCTAACATATTAGATAATGTATGTTACAATCAAGGTGACCTTCTGTAAATTTCTACAACGGTTTTTTACATCGCTCTCTGAGAACTATATTCTGTAGTGCTACAAAGAAAAATGTTTTTAAAAAAGTGTGTTAGTTGGTGAATTACATCCAAAATGCTTAAAATGAGGTGCAATAAAAAACTGTAGGCTGTTTAAATATTTTTGGTGGCATTTAAAGTGGCATTTAAATCCATTATTTGTATATTTTGAAGAATTATGACAATATATACAAAGAACGGACATTGTGGCTTTGCAAATGAAGAAGAAAACAATCTGACTTGACTATGCAGGTAGATTGTGAGTGAGTTATTGGTAAAGAACGAAGGAGATCTAGTAAATAGTACCTTTTCAGTTGTGATCGTTCGTAGTTTTCTTAAACATGAGTTAATTATGAAACTATTTTATGAAAACAAGGTTAAAGGATGCGACTGTTCTTTCTGCAATTTAACCCTAGGTAACTAAACTTAAATCAGTGTTACTTTGTAACTAATCATTCGAGTCACAGACTACGAATTAAAAACAAGCATATTTTTAAATTTCTTTTATTTATTTCAAATAAATTAGCGTAACCTAAAAAATGTCGGATAGAGTTGGGATGAATGGGATATTTTTCATGTGTTTATTGATAACGTCGGCCATATGTAATTCAGAATTTCGCAACATTGCTAATAAGTACACTTCAGTAATCAGTTACATATAAACATACTATCTTTAATAAAAATTGGATGTGCATTGTCTCGTTCATCCCCACCTACGGGGATGAATGGGACAGGACTGGAATTAACAAAGAAAAGAAAACAAAATGGAAATTAAATAAATTTTTAAAGTTAAATTGGTTTATGCGATTTTATTACACACTATGAATTCACTGAAATTAACATAAACTGATGTATTGACTCAAATTGACATCAAAAGACAAATGTCCTTTGCTTCGTGCAGTTCCTAGTGTTCTAGACTTTTGTAATTTAATCTAATAAGACCTAATCCAAAAATAAATAAATAAATAAGACACTAGAAAGAGATAAATATTTATAATAGTGTACAAATTATCCGGATAAATTTTTGTTTCCGACTAATCGGGAAAATCAACATTCTATACTGTATTACATTAATAATCACCAGAATTTATTTAATTAGCTTGATTGAAGTTGTAGATTTAATAAAATTATTATTAGTGTATTTATTTATTTTAATTATTGATTTAATTTGCATTGAATATTTTCACTTATAATTTTTTTAATCATAATTATTATAAACCAAAATCAGAACAACTAATTTCAATTTTTTTTTCTCTAAGTCCACAAAATTAAGAATCCTTATAATAAATATGGCTAATTTACGTTTTAATATCATTCTTGAGTAAAATTTTGAATTAGTACATAGTGGAAAATGTTCAATTCATCCCCATTTAAGCTGCCCCATTCATCCCAACCACCACATGATCATATAAAACAGGAAATAGGCTTAATGAACAATTGTCAATATTCTTCTTGAATATCATAAACACAATAAAAGATTGCCTTTTCATCATATAAAAGTTATATTAACTTTAAGCAAATAGTTAATTTCTTAACTACTACATAACTGAATCAGTAAAAACTTACTTTAGCAGCTAAAAAAGACGCTTTAAATTTTTTCTGCGCTTCTATGAATAGCACAATTCTGAAACTACACGTGATGAATCACCTCAGTGCTCCCATATATCAGAAAAATTGTCAAGTTTCTGGTGCGTGCAAAACATAAAAATTTTGCTATTGCCCCATTCATCCTGCGTCCCATTCAACCCCACTCTCCCCTATTATAATATCATTTGTTTTTCCGCTTGCGTCACGTGAGACTCTGCCGTGTCTCATTATTTCAATTAAAAAAATAGAAAAGTGGTAAAAATTATTGTTTGAACTCTTGGCAGATGTTAAATGTGTGGTCTCTACAAATAGCCCAGTTGCATTAGTTGCATACGTATTTATTCATTCTGTGTTTCTTAGATGCACAGAAAATGCGAGTTCTTCGTTTGTTCCCCGCATTTTTAGTCGTGTTTTGTGTGGACTTTTCAATATTCAAAATATCTTCAATACTTATTTTAATGATCACTAAAAACATTCGACTGTAAGACGACAATTAGAGAAAATCTCGAACATTCACAAGCGTACAGCCATGCTTATACCTTCGAATAACTCATTTTACTAGTTATGAAGGCATTGTGAGTGAGGTAGTGTGAGCGCAACGAGAACATCTCGAATTCACAAAACTGTCAGGAGTCAGTAGTCTATTAGACGATTTTTTAGTCACCTAGAGTTAAATAAAAAAGTTGATATATCACCTATAATTCATGTTAGTTAATTTCTATTAATTAAAATATTTAGGTAAATCTGCATAAATAACTTTATGCAGAAATACCAAGTCTGAAAACATAATAAAATTGAATAAAGTTCAGAAAGAATGAAAGGAAGTAGCTATACTTTTAATGCAAAAATATATCTCAGATTTCTATTATTCTAAAAAGGAGTTCCTGAAAAGAAACTTTCTAGGCATCAATAGCGTCTGCTTTTATACTTTAAATGCAAATGCAAAGATTAGACACATTTTGACGACAGGAATCTGAAGCGGTTGTTTTCTCTGAAGCACGGGCCTGTTGATAATAAATATGGGTGCATGAAAAATGAGTTTCGAAAGAAAGGGCTGTCAAAAGGATTAAGTTCAAAAATATAAAAAGTAATTATAGGATAGAGGATTTCTACAACTTAATTCTTTCATTAAAATTCTGCCTTAAGATTTAAAGCTCTTTTTTTCTTTTTAGAAGTACAATTTTGAATAAAGATTAAATATAAAATACGTATAAGAAATTTAAAGTTTCGATTTTTTTCGGTTTTAAAGATTTTATCTTTTTTATTTGTCAATATTTATCACATATACAGATGAAATACTACTTAAAAAATCGCTTTTCTGAAAAAGATAATGGATAAAAAAATACTGTTTTTCTTAATTTTTTGTCATATTGTTGTCCAATTATTTGTGTATTGATAAAATATTGTAGATTTATGCGTTGATACATATAAAACATTTATTTTGGATTATGTTTCTTTCTTCTTCTTCTTTTTTTTTTTCAGACATTAAAATTATCTGTATTAACATGATTAATATTTATCAACGTGAACTTCTTCTGAAGTTAGGATATTTAAGAAAACACATTTTACTCCACATATTTCAATGCATGTTCTTGCGTATTAAATTTATTTTAATTGTATGAAAATGCATCAAATTTATTTTTTTACTTCCTCTTACCCATATACATGGAAGAGAAAGTATTGTTTTGGGGTCAAATTTTCAAAATTGAGTTTCGCTTGTATTTACACGTCTTGAGGTTCAACGAATTCGAAAATTTTTAGCGGTTGGTCAGTTTGTGCGTCTGTGTATCTGTGTGTCTCTGTGTGTATGTGTCTGTTATCAGCCTGTCTCAAGAACAAATAGTAGCAGCACGTTCAAACTCGGTATTCTAAATTTGTATCATATAGCGATGCTACACTAAACTTTTCATTGATATCAAACAAATGGTTCGTGTGCAGGTCCTCCAAGAGAATTCAAATACATTGCATCTATGAGGTAAATTTCTGGTAAGTGCAGTGTAACATCTATAGATTGACCTAAACAAAAGGGAATGAAGTTTATTTTATTATTTATTTATTTATTTATTTATTTATTTATTTATTCTGCATAAAAATATGTTTTGTGTAGATTGTGATATGGAAATCATTCATCATTCGTTTGCAGAGCTGCACAAAATATTCAGATATATTCGGGTTATATTTGGAAATCACTGAAAGTGTACATCATTTTATGTTTTTCATATCAAACTAAATTTGATTAAACAGTGTGATGTGCATGTAGTTTGCAGACATTGCTATCCAAAATAAAGTTAAACGTTCTTTCCTATTGCATGTAATTGAATGAAATGCTTTGCTACATTTTATTAAATTGACGAACACTGCTTAGGAAGTAAAATTCATTTTTCATACCATATTCTAAATAATTTTTTTTTCTATTTTCAACTCAGGTTTTTCGTATACTATTACGTTTCGAGGTAGGATGAATATGAAAATCCGATTTTTAGCGGTCGATCTATTTATATATATATATATATATATATATATATATAGTACCAGCGTAAAAACAAATAACTGAAAAAAAAAATCAAATTTGGTATTATGAAATTCTCTTGTTACAATTTGAAAAATTTGATCAAGATTGGCATCTTTAAAAGCAAATTAATAACAGACTTGTATTTTTTTGACTAAGTCTAGTCACTATAATTGAACGAGGGGGAGGGGGGAGTGAGAGGTGCGACAGCTTCTCTCACACAGAATTATACGTCAAATAAATCTGCTCCTCTACCTATCTTAGATTGCTTCTAAAGTACATTGAAATTTATCATATAACGACATAATCTGCAATAAATCTTTATAGTATTGAAATACAGAGTAAGAAAAAGTCGTGAGTGTGACACACCAGACTATTTTACATGAAACAATATTAGTTTGAACATTTATGCAGCGTTACAGTACATAATATTTTGCACATAACATGTTTAAAAGAGAATTATTGTTGGTTTAACACTTTTAGATATATGTAACATTAAAATACAGTCTAATGAATATCGGAATCTGGCACGAACAATTATGATGTAGTCACCACAAGACTATTGCATTCTCTTATACAAAATAAACCAATATAAATTACTTATTAAAATTAATATTTATTAATTTTTTTACATGGTGAATTCAGAAGATTTTCTTCTCAATGAAGTATAACACAAAATGCAAATTATTATTTTATTTATTTATTTATTTATTATTTTTATTATTATTATTTTAATTTTTGACAAGCTGGCGTTTATTTTATGGGTTGAAAGATTTCAAAAGCAAAGCATTTCTTATAGAAAAAATATTTCAGAATTTCATTGATTGACTTTTCCATAATATAATGCTGAATGCTTTTTATTCAATCTGTTATTTTATTTGATTATGACTGTTCCAAAATAAATAGCAATTCACATTTTTAAATTGCTGGCTGGATAGATTGAGATAGCGAAACATTTCTTGCCGGAGAAATATTCTAGAATCTTCAATTTCTTCATATCTGGCTCGCAGCAGTGGAAGAAAAATGCATAATCAGATCTTTCTCGTGATTATAAAAAACGGATAATTAAAATATTATGATTTTTTTTTAATAATATGATGCTGAATGCTTTTAATTTGATCTGTTATCTGATTTTATTAACCTATTTGACTGATATTGTTCCAAAATAAATGGCATTCACATTTTCAAATTGCAGGATTAAAAAATTCCGATAGCGAAGCATTTCTAGCAAGTAAAATGTTCAAGAAACTTCAATGTCTTCATATACGGCGTGTAACAGTAGACAGAAAAATACGTAATCTGACGTAATACGTAATTCTCGCAATAATACAATATATATATATAATTTCCAGTACAAATTCAGCATTCAGCACTTTTTTTTTTTTTTTTTGAAATGCACAATTTTTATGATAAGCACAGAATCCTGCATTCGGATGAGAAATGCTTTATTTATATAGGAATGAAAAATTTACAGTGTTAATAAAACTTCCTATTCCTTCCACAAAAAACTAGTTATGTTGTCTAGCGTGTGAGTCAAGGTAGTTCAAATTTTAAAATTTTATTACAAGAAGCAATTAGTTTTACTATTCTACAGTGCTATGATATACATTTGTAAACTTATTCAGAAATATTTGGGAATAAATGAAAAATAATAAATAAATATATATATATATTTTGTGTTAAAATATTTTTCAAGTAAATCGTTTGGCGAGTATGAAATTTTCAGGTAATATACATGGCTATACAAAAGCAATATATTAAATAATTTTTTCTTAAATAGTAAATCTTTTTTTTTTTTTTTTTTTTTTTTTTTTTGTGTGTGTGTGTGTGTGTGAATTATGCCTTCACAATTAAAAGCTAAATATATACACTATTTATTTTTTTTGTTATCGTTTAGTTTTAAATTAATTATAAATCTAAAATAAAACAAATTATTTATGTTTTCTTTTTAACACTTTGCGGCGAAAGACAATTCGTATCATTTAACTTATACTGCCACCGGAATTCATGAACTAAATTAAACTAAAAGAAATTTTAAATTTTAAGGTTAAAAAACCGGCCTTTTCTGCTATGTTATAAACGTAAGTTTTTGCTAAAAAATTTCCGGGATGAATTTTTGCAGCTGGTAGGTGGTATAAAATATATACCACCACCCCTGAAATGGTTAACCCGTGAATATTTATCAGATTTGCTTTTATAATTAAAAAATATAATTTTTTTTACGGTGTCATTGTAAAGTATTATGGATAATGTACGAAAAAATTTGGTTGAAACAGATATGGAAAGTATGCGAATCGCATAATCACATATTTTTTATTCTTGTTTATATTTAAATTTCGTTTAAACAAAAAAAAAAAAAAATTTTTTTTTCTTTGAAATATTATGATGTAGAAATATGTAATTTGTGAGAAACTTATACTCGTTTAATAATTTAAGTTTTATTCAATTTTTCCATCCTATTTGTTGATGTCTAATTTTCTAACTTCAAAATGCAAATACGCATTGTCAGTAATTATATTGGCCAAATAATTTTATAATTTTAAGAGTTATATGAAAAAATTGCATTTCTCTACAATTAAAGTTAATAATTTTGATTAGAAATGGATTTTAATGGCATTTTTCTCGAAATCTTAATTAACTTTATGAATATAAAATCTTGTTTTAATAAGTAATGTAAACGTTTACAAAGTACTTTCGCATTATTTAAGAATGTTTAAGTAAGAGTAATACAAACATCTGAGATATTATGCATAATTCTACAATCAAGCATTGTTCAATTAAAGTAATAAAGTGCTCTAAAATATTATTATAAATTATTTTGACAGAAAATCACTTTCACAATGTGACTTTTAGTATTTATAGATTTTGGTAATTACATTTAACAGATTGCAAAAGATATTAAGTTCGTTACTGCATGTTTCCAGCGATGATTATGTTATTGCAAATGGAAAAGACAAATAAACAGTGTTTCACTGTAAAATTAAAATAAACACGTTAATTAGTTCTTGTAACATGTGCATATGTAATATCTTACTGATAATCACACAAGGTTATTTACACACGCTATGAATAAAATAAAAATTAGTAAATTAACTGAATACAAAAATAAATAATTTCTTATCTCATGTATTTTGTCACTTTTAGAAAATGATTTATGCAATAATATAAAATCTTATAACTAGCTTATTTTCATGTCAAAATGTCTTTAAAATCTATATATGTATTATGTTTATTCTTATTATATTCATTAAAAAGAAAAAAAAAAGATATATATATATATATATATATATATATATATATATATGTATATTACACAGCATGTAATATAATCCATCTAATTTACAAAATATGGAGCACATCTGTTCTTTTATGTTATTATTTTACTTTATATATAGTGGGACAAATCTGGGGATCGAGGACGCGAGGGAAGGGTAGTTGGTGGTATGCGTGTGTGTCGTATAATTCGATGGTCTTCTCGACTATTGGTCTGTCGAGGGCGTTCTGAGCCTAGTCTTCGTGAAAGCGACCTTCCCTTTATCCACTTGTTCAAACACCTCCTCACAGTAAAATCAGAACGGCTTAGGTGTCAGGCTTGTCACGGAGCTGACCACCCAGCTTCCATAATACAGATGATTCTTCCTCTTTCGGACTCTAATAGATGCTCATATTGTCTTCGATGGCGACGTAACGGCATCTCTATTTAAAATGCGTCCGTCATAGACAGATTAAGTACAAGCAAACAAGCTCTGCTTACCTATTTTATACGTCAGGGAGAACTGAGTTTTTGGTGGCATTCCTTTCTGGTGGCATTACACAATGCGCAATCACGCTGCATTTCCAATCCTTTGCATATCTGCCTAACACATACCTTCATGCCTAGTTTTGTTACGATCCTAATGTTATTTCTTGGGTAATTTTTTACGGCAATGAGTGTATAAAAGTGTGTGTTTACGTATACACGATGAAAAATATCTACAGAATGATGGCAAATTATTACAACAAATAGTTAATATCCTATTATGTAATAACTGCGTTTGTACAAGAGATAGCATTTGGGCAGCGTGAGAGAAAGCCGATAATTATTTGGAAATTTGCCACGTGTATTTGATGTTGAACAGATTTCAGTAGGTTTGATAGTAATGAGAAAACAGATGATAGAGGGTCCACTAATTTTGCGATCCAGATTATACCAAATATGTTTTAATGGGATCATGTCCGATGATTGAATTCTGGTACCAACGACTAACATAAAATTATTAATCATGTTCTTCGAATATATCTTGAGAAATTGTGGTTAAACAATACCTGTTATTCTATTGCTTAAAGATCTCATGCCTGTTACGAATAACAGTCAACATGTACATAAAGGGTTAATAGCGAACCCCAATCATCAAAATCATTATATCATTTCCGAGTAAACCCGTTTTGTATCATATGGAGCAACCGGCGAAAAGGGTTAACATCGATCACGCTTTTTCCTAAAGATGAAGTTAGGTCCCGTAACGTCAGCATCCAAAAAAGCACTTAATTCAAAATTTTCATTGAAGTCGTTATATCTATATACGAGTGTTAACCCAATTTCTGCTATATGTTGCCAGTGTCCGATGAAGGGTAAACAGCGAACACGAATTTTCCTAAAGACGAAGATAAATCATGTCCTCTATGTATTTTATGTATTTTATTTATTTAATTATTTATTTTACTTTATTTTTTTTTTGGGGGGGGGGGAATCAAAACCTCTAACCATAAACTTTTGTTATATCAATTTCCGAGTAAACACAATTTCTCTCATATGTTGCAAGTGGTCGATAAAAGGGTAACATCAAATGCGAATTTTTATATAGATGAGTAAACCTATTCGTAAACCTATACCTATTCGTTCTCTTATCCCAAAACCCCTTAACCTAAAAATTTTAATCAAAGTCGCTAAATGTATTTCCGAATAAACTCAATTCCTGCTATACATTGTAGGTTGACTGTAAAGGATTAACAATGAAAGCAAATTTCCTCTGAAGGATATTGTTTTTATCCCCAAAACCCCCTAAACCAAAACTTGCTTCAAAATTACTATATTCATTACCCAGTAAACACAAATTTTGCTATATGTTGCAAGTCGTCAATAAAAGGTTAACAGTGAAAGCGAACTTTTCTGAAAATAAAGATCGTTTTTTTTACACCCCTTAAACCACACTTTCATCAAAATCATTAAAGCCTTTACCGAGATCCCTGATACAAACACACACATTATAAGTATAACAAGACACGTGATTAACTCCTTGGGTATAAGAGAAGGATATAGAAAATAATCACTTGTAAAATTATAGGAAACGCAATAATAAATATGTTTTTATAATAAGTAACATAAATAAAACAATATTCCACTCTCTATAATTTAGTTTATCCAATCCTAAAAAGAAGTAAAAATTTAATTATTTTTATAATGTATTTTACGTGGTAATTTAATATGTACTCTTTTTTATGTCATCCTAACGAGTTCGTTGCAAAAATGTTTCTCAGAAGTTATATGAAAATTAATTTAGTTAAGTAACTGAAAATGGAGTGAAGCACGAATGGTTAACTAAAGTTTATGTTAATGTTAACTTGATTTTTTTTTAAGTTAAAAGGAACATTTTACATGTTTAAATTAAATCAAATCATCATATTTTAAATTAAACAAAGTCCTTATACATGCACATTACGTATTTTTAACAATATTTTTATATGTAAATTGACTTTTTTACGCAATATATATATGATGTCACTTGATATAGCTGTGTTTATTTGTCTTCGAAGATAAGATTTTCTACTACTATTTAAAAAATTTATTCTTGGTTATGTTATGTTTCGTAATAGAAAATTGCAACATTATTTGAACATTGAAGGTTAACATAAAAAAACTGTATTTTGCAAATTCGTAAATAGGAATACGTGTACTGGTATTTTATGTAGAATTATGTGGTAGTCACTAAGTTAAAAAAAAAAAATAAAATAAAATAAATAAATGTATATCTATATCTATATAAACCTTAAAAATTTAAAATGAATGTAAGCAAAGACATTAGAAATGAAAGTAAACAAAAAATAATAATTAACACAAAAAAACATTATAGCTGTCGTCAAAGAAGTCCCTCAATGGAGGGTGGAAACAGTAATATGTTTCAAGGGCAAACAGTAATATGTTTCAAAAGTTATTAGTTAAAACTAAAAGTAGCTTAGATCCCTATATCTTACGAAGAGAAAAGAACCCAACCTCTGCAGTTCTGAATACAAAAATAAAAATAATTTATATACAAAGGGAAAAAGATACACCATAATATATATAAATATCAAAACTTATAAAAACATTGTAAAAACACAATTACCAAAAAAAGCATTAAAAATATCAGAAATATAAAATGTGAACATGAAGAAACACCATTCACCGGAACCAAATGATCACTAAAAAGTAAACGACTATAATGCTTTAATAGTTATGGGGATATCAGCTATAATGTAAGTCGGATAGCCAATTTATTTCGCAATATCGAAAATATTGCGAAAAGTACCTGCAAGATTATCGCAACTGTAACATTTTTTTCTATTTCTGCCAATTTGCGAAAATAAAATATTTTTTTAGAAATTTAATACGTATACACGATAACCAATTAGTTAAACTAATAAACTTAAAACATAAATCTAAGCTTTTGTATTAAAAAATAATATTCCAAAATTCCTTAACTAACTTATTTTTTAAATCTTGTATTTTATATCACTCGCTGCGCTCGCCAACCCCCGATACTAACATTGTTGCCCCTCACAAACAAAAAAAAAAATATTATTATTATTATTATTATTATTATTATTATTATTATTATTATTTTATATGTAGCGGGAAAAAATGTTATTTATTTCAAAATTAAAAACATTTTGATTTATAAAACGTTTAGTAAAGAATTCAACATTTCGTATATTAAAAATTAATAAATAAATAAATCTGGTGTGTCACTCACCCGACTTTCTCTTCTTTAAATTTAATACTATAAATGCAGGTTGGAGATTAAGAGGTTAGATAACGAGTACTGTTATGTAAACCTATGTTAAACAATTCAAATTAGGCTTCGGATAAATTTTACATGATAATCAGTTCAGTGTGAGGAGGGTTACCACCCCCCTCAAACCCCCGTTTCTTTAATACACCTATATTTATATAGAATTTAATTCTGTTATTAAAATTTAAAGTTTACTTAAAATTATACAGACAATTTTCACACGCAACATTGATTGAAACTTATTAATCTTGATCAAACTTTTCCAGCAATAATCTTATATTAACTTCAAAATACAACATTTGGATCTCCTAAAATTATCCGTTTTTAATTCACTCTAAGAGACACTGACAAATATCAAACGAAAAAAACTTGACTATGGAAATCAGGAAGCCTCAAAACGTGTAAATATACAAAAACAAGCGATGAATATTTAGCTTAAAACATACATTATTTACCATATCTCTATGAGGAATTTATTTCAATTACCGAACAGCTTTCCTGGAAATGGTAAAATATTATTAGTAAAGCACATCCACTAACGAGAATAGTGTGTTGTGGACACCACACGACTTTCTTTTGTTTTTTCTTAAAAACTCAGTCAGTATAAATAATGTATTAAAATTATTATTTAAAAAAGTTATCTTCCACGACAATGCAGACGATTTCCGTATTAGAGAAGAAGTATAACACTAAATATCCAAAAAAAGTTGAATTTATTCTCAATATTACATTAAAAATGTCGATAACTTAAATTATCGCAGATCGATGGCTCAACCTATCATTTTAAATGTATTGGCGAGCTCTTTTGAAAGATACCCATCATGAAAATTTACTCCCCTCGAAGGGGGAACTAAAAGGATACTTTCTTGACACTATGGGTAAGAGAAAGTAAAAAGAGCTCACAATTACATTTTCGGAAAATCGAGGTGAACGTTTCACAAAATAATTTATAACTCGCGAAATATTTGCAATTGAAAGTATTGTTTTGAGGTCAAATTTTCAATATTGAGTTTTTGTTATATTTACATGTTCTGAGGTCCTCTGCATACGAAAATTATATTTTTAGCGAATGGTCTGTGTGTCTGTCTGTCTGTGTGTCTCTGTGTGTGTTATCGGCATATCTCAACAACAAATAGTAGCAGAAATTACAAACTCGGTATGCTAAATGTGTATCATATAGGTTGCTTCACTAAGCTTTCGGTTGAGAAGAAGCAAATGGTTCGTGTTCAGGGACACACAAAAGTATTCAAATACATTACGTCTATGGGGGAAATTGCATGTAAGTAGAGTTTAACATCTATAGACTGCACTAAACAAAATAAAACGAATATATATATTGAAATAGAGAGAGTCAACTGGGAAAAAAAAAATGTTGTGTTTGTAGGAGCCTCGCCTCCGGAGAGATGTCCCCCCCATCTAAGGGAGTAAATTTCCATGATGGGTATCTTTCAAAAGAGCTCGCCAATACATTTAAAATGAATGGTTGAACCAATGATGTGCGATAATTTAAAAAAAAAAAAAGTTACAGATTTTTTTTTTTTTTTCATTCTTAATATTTTTTTTTAATGTGATATTGAGAATAAATTCAACTTATATATATATATATATATATATATATATATATATATATATATATATATATATATATATATATATATATATATATATATATATAGTATTATACTACTCCTGGTATATGGAAATCGTCTGCATTATCATGGAAGCTAACTTTTTTAAATAATAATTTTAATAAATTATTTTTACTGAGTGAATTTGTATAGGGAAATATAGAAGAAAGTATTGTGATGGCCACAACACACTAGTTATTTTTTGTTAGTGGATGTGCTTTACTAGTAATATTTTACCATTTTCAGGAAAGCTGTTCGGGAATTGAAATAAATTCCTCATAGAGATATGGTAAATAATGTATGTTTTAAGCTAAATATCCATCGCTTGTTTTTTGTATATTTAGACGTTTTGAGACTTCCTGATTAGCGTACTCAAGTGTTTTAGCATTTTATCTTTGTGTGTGCCTCTTAGAGTGACTTAAAAACGAACAGAGAACTGATTATCATAAAAAACTCTTCCGAAGCCTAATTTGAATTGTTTAACATAGGCTTTCATAACAGTTCTAGTTTACTTACCTATTAATCTCTAACCCGTATTCATAGTATTAAATTTCAAGGTAAGAGAAAGTCGTGTGAGGGACACACCAGATTATTTTCTTCCAACGAGATCTATATTTAAAGAAAAATAATAAATGACTTATCTTGAAAACATTTTGAGTTGTAAAATTTTTTGTAAAAAATTCGTTATTTTTTAAATTTTAAAATATAAATCGCTAATCGGTATTTTGTTAAAAGTTTTATACGGTGTGAAAGAAGATTAAATGGTCTTTTTCAATGCATATTTCGTTCAAATATTCAACGATTAGTTTTTCGTACAGAGCGATTAAAAATGAGAGGAATGAACGATAGAGAAATTTTGGACATTTTAAGTTTTTTTAAGTATTTAAATTTGCGTTTTATTTAAATACAATTACACCTTTAGAATTGAAAATAAACCCTTTTTTGAATAGTGAAGATATATTTTGCATATATCGATCCGTTATGGCGGAATCACTTTTAAAAGCGCACAAAATTTTTGTCTTTTTCTTTTTTCTACAGAAGTGTTTCGGATTTGTTTAGCGAAACTATTTGCTAGTTGGTAATTCAAATATCTTTATTAACTTGAAGTTTCTAATTTGTAGCATCGTTATTTATGGTGATAATTTTTCTTAACCAATATGCACGCGTGCCTTGGATTATTCCGCAACCATTGATACCTTTTGCGATGCTGAGGACTCTCTTGTTCATAAGAAAATGCGGTCACAAAAAAAAAAAAAAAAAAAAAAAAATTGGACAGCAACACCGGAAATTTTTTTTATATATAGAGAGAGAAAATAAACAAATAAATAAGCCTTTATTACTAGTGCGCTTTAAAATAATATCCTTGGGGAAAATTTCGCAGAAACCTCTTAAAAAAACACTACTATTAAACTTTACAAAATCTTCAATAGTCAACAAAGAATTTGCAACAATTGAGATTTTCTTCAAGATGCTTTTCTCAATTTGAAGTGGGGATGATAACATTTTCTTATAGCCAATTGCTGTGTGTGTCTAATTTTAGAGATGCTATCTATATTTCAAGGTTTGCCAATTAATTTCTTATATATCTCTTAATGTTCTTTAATCGATTTGTAAACTATCTTGAATTTAATGAAATAGTCATAGAATATTGACAAGAACTTTGAAATAATTTTAAAATCGATAGATAAAAAAAATAAATAAATGAATAAATAAAAATAAATACATCTGACATTTTTTTATCCATTTATTTATTTGTTTATTTATTTATTCTAAATGAGAGCAGGTTTCTTAACATTTATAAAATAGTTCAGTAACAGATTTATAATTCGCTTTTGTATTTTATTATTTGTTCAGTAGTTACACGTTATTTTAATTATAAAAAAATCTTGAAATATTTTATTTAATTTTTTACACTGCTTGGATACAAAATTTTTCATTTTCTTCTGTTTCAAATATATCTTTAATAAAACGGATTTTTTTCTTTATATAACGTAACTATGTGCTAGCTTTTAGTAATAAATAAACTAAATAAACAAAACAAAATACATAAAGATATAAATTAAAACTAACTTTTTAAAATATATATCTAGAGATATCAAATTTAAATATATCATTTTGTCTATTTTTTTTTTTTTTTTTTTTTTTTTTTAATAACTTAATATTTAATTGTTAATTAATAAATAAAAAACTCAAACGGTAGGGGTATATTACATCTTTAACTACACAAACATCATGTCTGATAAAATTAGTCATACAACAATACTATAAATCAGATTATCTGTATGATGCTCTTGTAAATATGAGACAGCATTAAATAAACCTTTCTAACCACGAATATGCATTTCAGTATATGCCACATATTTCAAAGTGATTTCATTTAATGTATTGAGAGTTTCACACACTTGATTTTAAATTTAAAGTGGGTCTTCACACAAGATTTGAATTAAAATGGAATTCTACTATTCATTAAGAATCTAAGTGGAATGCAAATTAAGTGAAATTGTTAAGTTAAACGATCTTGCAAGTTAGAATTTAATGCAGGTTTGTTTGTATATATAAATCTTCACAAAAGACCAATTACCAAATGTAGTTAAATAAAAAAAAACTGCATATTACACTCTTGTAAAGATTTTATTTAAAAAAGAATAGAATTGTAGAACTTCCCTGTAAGATATATATAGTTATCTTTATAATTATATGTTCATGGATTATTAGAAATACCGAAATAAGTATTCAACGATACAGATACTGCATATTTGACTTCTTCTCTAGGTAATTAAATGTGCAGTTATTTGGGGAAAAAAAGGCTACAAAATATGTGCATAATAGTATGAATATAAAAATTCCTTTCATAATCATTGATCTACTCTATATAATCTTGAACAGGGGATGAATTGGTGAGGGATATACTTTAAAAGGCTGCGTTGGACAAGATTGCATGTTACGTGGTTCTCTTATATGCAGGTGATATAGAAGGACGGCGGCGCTTTTTAAAAGGAAGAGATCAGTAACAACACGTATGTTAATCTTTTGCTAAATTTAGGAAATTCTTAAATTAGTTTGGATCGAAAATTTAACTTTCTCCATTTTACAATTGTTAAAAAAAATTACATGTCCATTGTTCTGCTAGTTATGTAAAATTTAGTTTAAACAGGAAAAAATATATTCGGATAATTTTATGTTTAGTGTCTGGTCTTTCCGTATAAGCTAATAAGGGGGGAGGGGGGATTTCATTTTTGTAAGTTAATAAAGGGACTTATGTCTTGTTCGAAGTTTTGTTTTTTGATGACGAAAATTTTGTGGGTAGTCCTACATTGAGAAATGATGCCTGGTTGATTTTTTTGTTGTTTAAGTTACATATGAAATAAATATTATTTTAGAAAAATATCAAATAAAGTAAAATAGTATAATATTAAGAAGAAAATATTTTAAAATACTTAACGTAAAAAAAAAAAAAAAAAAGAAAAAAAAAATTTAAAGATTTTATTTGTCGTTTCATCTAAAATGAGTGTTTTACATTAAAATCCTATAACCCATCATTCCCCTAAACAGACGACCATCTCTACCCAAGATTGCGAAAACGTGGCCTAACGAAAATGCTAAGGAAATGTTATACAAACTTTTACTTCGAAGTTTTTATAATATATTTGAAGTTATATATATTTAATATATTTTTAGTGAGTACACAAAAATATTAATTTCCACAAGACATCAATAAGTGACAAACATAATAAACAAGGAATTTTACGGAAAATTTAAATGAAAACTACGACGTGTTCCTAAATCTATTCAACATTCCTTTTTTCTTGCATGACAGAAATGCATTTGGATTTGCCAAATGACATATGTCTGCAAAGTTGAAGATGTCACGGAATATGTCCTAATCCAAACGCTTCTTGTGCGTAGTTTTACTGTGATAAAGACAAGGAGTGTATACATTATATATCTCAATATTTGCTACTATTATTTCAACACATTAATAGTTACTTGCATGGTTTTTATTTAAAATCAATGAATATATATAGAATTTTAATTCATATTTCTTTCTCTTTTTATTCTTTCTAATTCTGTTATTCTTTTATTTATTTACTGTAGATAATCCGATTTTTTTTATTATCATGTATTTATTTTGTGATGTTAGACAGTTATTAGTAGGGGGCGTTCAAAAAATAAGATAATCTCGAAACATGGAAATAAAAAAACATATATTTAGAAGCAGTGTACAATATCATGTGACACACGTACTGCACACTACTGCTCTGTACAATTTATGAGCCACTGCAAGCACTTGTCAAAAGATTGCTCTAATCTTTAGACACCTTAACTATAGAAATTTGTTCCATGGTTCTCTAGCCGACGTAGAGCCGGATTGAACTGGGTAACGTAAAACTGAGACGACGATAAAATAAGCTCCACTAACAAATATTCCCGAATCATATGAAATGAGTTCTATGTTCACTCTGACATTGAGGAGAATATAATGCCTTGCATTGGAATCAACGCTTCAGATGTGCTCAGCGTTGTTACCTTTTTTTGCCTTTCCGCATCAGCAGAGTATGTACGACCGTCTTCGAACTACTGGCACCATTTCACAATGGTTGAATCTCATATTCTATGAGACCTATACACCACCGATATTTCACGACAAATATCCGTACTCATGCAACGTTTTACTCACAAAGATCATACTGTTCCGTATACATCAACATTACAGCAAGTTCCCAGGTCGCGCGCCATTTATTTTTTCTCGTAACATCTAGCCATGATTGCAAATATTCGAATGTAATAACTACCATTGGTAGCCTTAGAACTCAGTTATGCGAAAGCTGTGGTCTTGTTTCACAAGCTGCAATCGGTACGAAAACAAGTGTAACATATTTTTTGAGTATTCTATGTACTATAAACCATTTAAAATACAAATAATATAAACCCTATTTTTATATGGTAGTTCTGTTCATTTTTAGTGTGTGTGCTCAAATAAATCGATAAGTTTTGTGTACTATATCTGGCAACTTCAATTAAAAGAACTTTTAATTTTTGTGATTAAATATAAAGCAGGAAAGTTACTAAAAATTACTCGAGAATAGATCTAGCAGGGACATAAATTAGTATCCGAAAAAAGTAGATAACATTACACCGAAAATAAAAATGAAGCAACATAAGCTTAAAATTATACTGTTTGGTTAAGTTATAAATGTGCTTATTACTGTTTGTTTGTGTACATAAATATGTGTGGTTTAAACGAAAGGTGCAGTATTATATTTAATTATTGGCAACATCACTCTTATTGTTACATTTAGAAAAAGAATGAATTTGTTATCATAAATAAATATTATGTATGAATTACACTTCTCTTAATATTTAAAAAAAATGAGATGTTTATTAATTAATGGGGATTTATTATTATTATTATTATTATTTTAATTATATGTTATTATTTGAAATATGAAAACACTTTTGTACTGGCAGGAAAAATATCTTTTAGGACGAGTATAAAAAAAATATAAAAACAAACAAAAAATAAATAATAAACAATCAGGATTATGTTATAGATATTGTTACGTAATCTTACATGTATTTTAAAAGAAAGTTTAACACATAATGTGTGAAAGTTAAATTCAACTTAAAAATACACATGGTATATTATAATTTTATACGTTGCCTGTATAACAGAAGTTTCTAATATATAGAAGTTTTTAATTATATATTTTGTAAAGAAAAATTATCATGTAATACGGATGTTAGAATAAAACTATATATATATATTATTCAAATGTTTAAAATATTTAAATTTTTAATTTTTGCGGAAATTATCATTTATTTTAAATTACTTATTACAATTATCTGTCGATAAAACAATTAATACAATTTATTCAATTACTGTACTATAACAAGTCCATTGGATAATAAAACTAATTACCAATGAAACAAAAAATGTCACTAAAATTAAATTTTTAATAAAAATATCATTAGTACAAGGCTTTTAAGAATGATTTACATAACAAATCATTAACATGTTAGAATATATATATATATATATATATATTGCTATCTTTAATTATTTAAAAAAATGTATTTCTTACGGGGTTTTCACTCTTTTGTAATTACAATTAAAATAATATAGATTTTTACCTAAAAAAGAAACATGTAAATTCGAATTTTGTATATTTTTTATTAATCAATATGTACTTTTTTTTTAATTTAGCCATATTATGTATATAAATAAAAATTCTCAATAATATACTGAGATATTGATTTTACTATACAGCAAAATCTGATGATTCTTAAGCACTCTAATGTGTAAATCACATTGAAGAATTTCTATTCTGCATTTCTAATAATTTATATGTTAATGTAAATATATAAACGTATAATTAGACATATTTACGTACATGCGTCAGGCTAAAGGTGATTATCTAAAACTATAAATATCTAAAATCATATCATTAAAATAGTTTACTGCCAGAATAATTTGTAATGTTTTACAGTGCGTAATATTAATTTAATTAAACAATGTTTGAGAGCAGAATTACAGATTTATACAAAATGGTTCTAATGTAAGAGCTACATTTATTCAGTTGTTGCAAAACAAGACAGAAAATTCAGAAATATTTATCTAAAAAATTAATAAAATTTTAAAAGAACGTGCAAATGGAAAAAAAATATTATTAATTAAATGTGTTTTAAAACGGTGAAAATTAACTTCAAAATTCTATTAATATTGGTTTCAGCCAAGTTAAAATAAATCGGAACACTTTTTTTATTTTATTTATTTATTTATTTATGGTATGTTGAAAGCTATTTTAATAATTTATTTTAACAATTCTTTGGGGAAAAAAAATTAATATATTGTAAAGAAATATGTTATAACTTTTCTTGTTTAAATATATTTTTACAATATATTTACAATACAATGTAAAAAAAAAAAAAGTATTTACAATATATTGTGATTATATTTTTTGTTAAATTATATATTTTTTTAACAGTGGGATTGTCTTTAATAATATAAATCCCCCGTATGTTCCTTGTATACATTGTTGCTTTATATATTCCGCAAGAAATTTTATATAGATGGCAGATAGAAGAAAATTTTTGTTGAACCAGAAAAGATATCAGAAAAAAGTAATACTTTTAAAATTTTGTAATTATATGTTTGCTTGACAGACACTTTCTAAGAAGGGCGTGGAAAACACTAATAGTCCTTTCAATCTATCTTATTTGTGAAGCAGTATCAATACACATTATAATATGTGTTACAGAACTCAATATGTGAATATACATATATATAGATATGACTTTTAGAAGTTTTTTATAAATGCGAAAGTTTGAAATCTGTATAAGAAAGAAAAAAACTAAATATTTTAAACGTTTCTTCAGCGTCATTTGATTCGGATGCAACGACATTAAACGAATATCTCTGAAACTGTAAATTAATTATTAATATGTAAGTAATGTCATTAAAAAAATGCAGAAATACCATTAAGCTTGTATTAGATGGATGATCCACAAGAAAGATGGTTAGTGAAATTTCAAAATATCCGTATTAAATTGTGCTTATCGTTCATTTAATCAGTATACCTATCTTTAAAAAATATCTATGTATTTCTTTGAAATGCAGTTGTGGTTTTTAATTTCTAAAATTATGTAATAAAATTCTATACTTACAGAAATTTCTTTCAAATATTTTAATGAATTTTAATAAGACTTTTATTGGTGATAGTTAACATTTGTTTTTAATAGTAAAGGTATTAAATCATAAACAGAAAAAACCAATATACAAAACTAGTTTTTTTTTTTTTTTTTTTTGTTTCCTTGTTTATAGTTGTCGGTTTCCAAACTTTACGTTACGTACTTTATTTATTTAAGATTTAAATAAATGTTTCGTTAAAATAAGTTTTAATTAATTTTTGAATGTTTTCTTCCTGCAGGCAGACACTAAAAACACGTGGCCGGCATTAAAAAATTTTTAATATGATTATTTACGCATAATTTGAATATTTCTATGTATTCCCATTTAAAAGTTTACGAGTAATTTTTAAATGACTCAAAAATATATTTCACCAGGAATAATTCTGCTGTATAAAATGTACCAATTACAATTAGTAGGAATAATAATAATAATAAAAATTTCTTCTGCCCATTATGAATGTTTATAAATTTACCTTTCTTTTTCGATAAAAATATTGTATATGCACAGAAAAAAAAAATTATTTTCTTAAACTTTATCTTAATCAAATCCGGAATAGTTTCACGAAAAAAACCTGAGAACCACTTATCTTTACCATAATTGATCCGGTTAATTTGCATTTTAATTTTAGTAATATAATGTTTGAAAAGGAAGAAAAAAAATTATTTAGCAAACTTTTTGCTACAAATTATTCGTCATTAAACGCAAACTAAATATTTTATGCTGCAGTACTTTTTATGAATGCGATCATAATCATTTTCTTTTCATTTCTTTCTTTTTATTTATTTACTTATTTAATTTTTAATAATAAATAATAAATTATTGATAAAATACACGCGTATTTTTGAGTCAAAATTTAAAAGTTAAAAACAGCGTGGAAAATAGAATAAAAAATTAAAATCAAATTTTACATGAAAAGCACAAAACATGTAACAGATAAAATGCCCTTATTATGTTAATTAAAAATTACACCAAAAAAATACTGAAAAATAAGTGTTAAATGGTGAAAAAATAGAATATTTTGTAAACTGACACCGGGAAATACATAAACCTGCTAAATATTTGAATTGTTGTTTCGGATTGAGAACGAACTCCCTCTGCGGAATCAGGATTAGCGTATCACATCCTGAAAACCGGAACATTTGGATTTTTTGCATTAAAAAATCACAAAATCAAATGTACACGTAAGCGATTAATGCCCTTATTATGTTATTTACACTAAAAAGTACTAAAAAATAAGAGTTAAATGTTAAAAATTAGTATATTTTTAAACTAATACCCGGAAATACATAAACCTGCTATGTTTTTTAATTATTGTTTCGGACTGAGAATAAACTTTCTTCGCGCAAACAGGATTCGTGTATCACATTCTGAAAACGAAAACCTGTTTAGAAAGTAGAAATTTGATCAAGACCTTTAATATTAATTAAAAGGAGACTTGGCGCTAGATAAATAGCAACAGAAAAGTCTTCAACATGGAAGGTAGAAACTGGATTTAGACCTTTAATGTTAATTAAAAGGACATTTGGCGCTATATAAAGAGCAACAGGAAAAGTCCAAACTATGTGAACTATGTGAAATTAGAAGGTTAGCAAAAATGAAGCTTACAAATGGTATTCGTAAAACGTATAGACTGACAAAAATAACAATATAGTTGCAGAAAACTGTTTGGGTAGAATTTAGCGTACCGTCATCGCTGCATAAAGCAACGAAAGGAAAATGCTCCAATGTATAAGAAAGAAATCGGATTCCAACACTGTTTCAACCAACAGAACTATGTGAAATTAGAAGGTTAGCAAAAATGAAGCTTACAAATGGTATTCGTAAAACGAACAGAAACAAATTGAATTTGACTCGAATGTAAAATTTCCAACCATCAGACAAATGGGTGCAGCTAAATCTCATTTGACATTGTTTTTAAGATTCTTATAGATGTCATAGTTATCAAAGAAATATTTATCATTGAAAAAATCATGCTCAATTGGAGATTTGGGCTTGCAAATTTTTCTATCTGTATCAAAATTAAAATTAGTGTTTCTTTTTTTTTTCAACACTCCTTAGACGTAGGAAGATAGTACGTACTCTTTAGACGTACCCCTTAGAAATAGTTCTTGGTTTCTTGTTTCTGGATGTAGCTGATATGTGTTTTAAAATATCTTACAGTTTGACCAATATATGATAAATCATGGCAAGAAATACTGTAAATATTCCTAGAGTTATGCATAGGTATAAGATATTTAAACTAAGAAAATGTGAGTTAATTGGAAAGTAATAAATAAATAAATATATAAATAAATATATAAAACTATACTGCTTGAGAAGTTTAGCTATGACATAAATTGATTAAGGAAAATAGGGTAAAACTATATTCATATTAGAAGACAGTTATGTTATAAAGAACTGTACTTGTTTGCATATAGGGGCTCACAAAATATTCTTATATAAGGTAATTTCAACTTTACTACTTACGATTGCTCTATAATGGACTAGTTGAACTAATTATTGCAGTTGTAAAAAAACGGTTTTAACATGGAAATATTTAGTTAATACACAAATACGTTCTGTACGATATTTAAGCACAATTATATTGCTCAGCAAAATTTAGAGAAATTAATTTTGTTCTGAGAATACAGGCCTAGTTCTATGAATGATTTTTTTTTTTAAACTTCATAATGACTAGATAATGAAGTTTAATTTAGAAAATAATTTCGACCATTTACAGTTTCTTCCCTATCAAATAAAATCTATGTTGCATTTTGAAATAATTGTAAGTGGAAACAATTAAAAAATATATTTGCTTTATATTAAATGATGGTGATGTATTCTGAATAATATATATATAGCATATATATATATATATATATATAAGCTACACAAATTATTCTAAGAATATATATATATATATATATATATATATATATATATATATATATATATGTGTGTGTGTGTGTGTGTGTGTGTGTGTGTGTGTATATTAATCATATTTTAATTGCTTCATTCTACGGATAAAACTTTAAAATGGAATGGATAAATAACTCTTTAATATTGCTTTTAAAATGTATAAAATCAAAAAGAAAATGTTCATTATATGAACAATGTTATAATGATTCGCTTTTTTTTTCTTTTAATACTTAAAAGTTGTCTTTTTCAAACATTTTAATTTAAGCTCCAAAAGGAAAATTACTTTTTCTTTTGACTGCGAAAGATTAAATCCTACTTTAAAAGGAATGATTAGACATAAAACTTAAACCGAAACGATTAAGGCTTAAAAGATAATCCTACCTTAAAAAAAATCGATGTAATTTTAAGCTTTATTTATTACAGTTTCTATTTTTTTTATTATTATTATTATTTTATTTTATTTTATTTTGCTTTTTAATCAAAGAGTATGGGTTAATATAAATAGTTTTCTTTATTATACCAGCAATGCACGATTTGTTAATAAACAAAACTGTTTTTCATATCGCGTAATTCAAATAAAAAAAAGTTAAAAAATATATTATTTTAAACATATTAACATTATTAAAATTGTGCAAACCAAACTAAATAGTATTATAAAGTGTTTCACCGCTAACGTTTTAGTAAATATGTTGAATACAAAATTTCTATTTGCAAAATCTTCATAAACTCTTTTCTTGGAATATAAATTAATGAGTTGCATAAATAATAGTGTAAAGGTTTTTGATACATCATCGTAATTAGTGATGTAATATACAGTTAATATTAATCATAAAACAGTCTTACCACACTAAAGGTAATACAAATTTCCAAAACAATTTTTTGTTATTATATATCTGTACTCCAGAAGTATAGGACATCACGTCTTTTTTTTTCCTGAAATTAGTTCGCATCACGTCCAAAATGAGCATTTTTTACTTTATTACATTAGTACAATATGTCATTAATAATATATTAAAATATCATTAAAGAATTACTGATGGTTGCGAAGAAGTGCATTTAAACACGCATTTAAAGTTGACAAAATAAAAAAGAAATTGCTTTCCTGAAAAATTACATCTTTGTGACATGGTGTCCATTAACTCTGGGATACAGATATAGATATATAAATTATGCAATGCATGTTCAGAAGCACGGTTCTTTGGTCAGATTGCAGATTCTTCTATGCATTAAATGCGAAAAAGGAAACTTGATCAACTTGAAAAAAAAAAAAAAATAGTAGTGAGGAATTTAACAGAATACGGCAAAAACACTGATATACATTTACTTAAAATGGTCAATATTTTCTTTTCGTGTAATGATATTTTGATGTATAACATTGCTTCATGTTATGCAATGAGTAGAATAAAAATAAATAAATAATAATAATAATAAGGTAACAACTAAATTGCTCTAAATGAAACGTGTTCTATACATTAAAACTATAGGATTTTAAAAATGTGTTAATTACATCTTTAAGTAGGATAATTTATCTTGCTTTAAAATAATTTTTAAAATACGGTTTGAACTCATCATAAGCATTTTTACAATAATTCAAAATAGTTTATAGTTACATATTTTTCAATTGGATAATTTTGTTGTACTTTTAAAAAATGTCAAATATGCATGTGATTTATTTAAAATCCTTGCTATTATTAGAATTGTATACGCTATCACTAAAATTACTATAATCATTAATATAGCTATCAAGTTATTTATTTATTTGTTTAATTTCCTTATATTATTTATTTGCCATTCCAACTTTAAAAAATTAGGTTTTCTCTGCATTTAATTTTTATTTTCTGCTGAAGACTACCAGTTTTGCTGGGTTTCGTTTTGAAAATAGGTTTTTTTATAATGCTATTTTTACTTTAGTAGAATTTGCTTTCGCTTCACTCTGATAAAAAGCCTCTGAACTCCTATCAAATCAAAAATTTCAAATATAGCCTTTAAATTCAGAAATTAAAAACCAAAACTAAATTATGACATTATTTATTGTGATACTATATGCTAATCTTACAAGAAACTAAAAAAATTTGAAATGAAAATGGCAGTTTGATACGATATTATGTTACATTATCGATAGATATGAGTAGAATTCTCGGAATAAATATCTATTATTTGTGTCTTTTCCTGGTATTATTTCCCCCCCCCCCCCAATAATTTGGTACAGTTTAACAGTCATTCTTGTTCCATTACATAATTTTAGTGATTGCATCTTTCCTTGAATATGGGGAGACTATACCGTAACTTCTGTGGCATATAGTTGTATAGTTGTATATGTGAAAATTGATATGTGAGATAATCATTAAGAAAACGCATTTTTTAAAATGTTATTTATAGAGCATAAAACTGTCTTCCTTTGAACATTTAGGTTTAGTTTTGTGTACGATAAAAATCATCTGCATATTTATCACGGAGGATAAATTCAATAAATAATAGCTTTAATTAATTATTTGTACAAGAATATATAGAAGAAAGTCTTGTGGTCAATATAAAAAGCATGTGAATTAAAATTCGCAAAGTAAACTTGTTAGTCGACATTTATATATTACTATGAAATAAAAAATAGGAATTCTTTTTGAATGAATCACTTTGAAAACGTCCTTCTATATTTATTTTAATAAAATATTTTAAACTACTATGAAATAAGCGGAGGATTTTTGTCTATAATTAAACACAATAAACTGTATGTTTTTATTTTATGTTAAATATATTTTTTTACAAATATGTTTAACAAATACCTATATACAAATTACATGAGATAAATAAAAGTAAACAAATCACAAATAAATTATTCTAAGGAGTACACACACACACACATATATATATATATATATATATAGGCAGAAAGAGACAGAGAGAGAGAGAAAAAGAGATAAAAATCTGGGTTGAAACAACCACACGATTTCCATTACCAACAATTACACCTATTAATATATGCAATTTTTGGAGATAATATGATCAGAAGACATAAAATTGACCTAACGAAGTAGACACCAAAAAATTTTCCGTAAAGAGAAAATTGATACACGTATAAAGATATATAAAATAGAGTTTGCATAACGAGTTTCAAAATAACGAAAAAAGAAATATAGAGTAATTTTTTTAAAAACAATTTCTGAAATCTAAAATTGATTACCTAATCATGATGACTGTCAAATTTCCTTTAAAAATCATATATTAAATAAGATAGGATAACTAAAATGGATTTATGTAACAATTTTCGAGAAAATAATTTGAGCCGTTTTTGAGATACTAACTTTTATCAAAACTTCTCATACTCAATTGTTGACCGGAAAACAAGAATTGCGTACAAAAAATTATTTAAAAGGTAGTTAATATGGCGAGTTTGAAAAAAATCCGTACAGCCGTTTTTAAAAGAACGCAGTTGCGAGACCTGAAACTGAGGTATTTATACTGGACGCCTATCAATTTTCCTGAACCAACCTACTATATCGTTCGAAAGGACATCCAATATAGTGTTTGTATAACAACTTTGAAAAAAATCGTTAGAGCTGTTTTTGAGATAAGGACTTACTCAAAGTCCCACTTCCGATTTTCCAATTTTCACCAAAATTTGAAAAATTCATCTGTGAACCAGACTTTGAACTTTCAATTCTGAAGTTTCATATTTCTGACTTTATCAGTTTCGGAGATATGATAGCCAGAAGATTCTCCACATACATACACACACACGCACGCACTGGCCAATTGGCAAAAACTGCATTTTCGGACTCAGAAGTCCTCAAAACGTCCAAATCAGGTAAAAACGCGATATCGAATTTTTGGACCAAACACAATACTTCCGTTACCTACGGTAGTCGGATAATAGAAGTAAAAATTATAAAATAAATGTCAATATCACCTTCTAAAGAAACAACAGTACCTATCAGTCTAGAATAACAAAAATGAATGCATTTCGAAACACCATAAATAACTGCGATTTTTTTTTTTTTTTTTTTTTTTTTTTTTTTTTTTTTTTAATAAGAACACAATACAGAAATAACAAAAAATTTTTATAATCATCAATTAATCGTAAGAAAAAGAAAGTAAACGCAATGGCAAGATGCTGTGATTAATAATTTACAATATGAAAGATATATCTATATTATATTTTTTTAAATGTGTTTAATTACTATCATTAAAAAAAAAAAAAAAAAAAAAAAAAAACATTACGTACCTTTAAAGACAAAAAACAAAAATGAATATGGTTAAATATTTCAGAGTTATTAAAGAATATAATTCCAATGAATGCTATGGTTTGGCTTGTTGAATATTATTATTAATATTTTTTTTTCAATATTTTTTAACTCAGCGTAGACCTTTTCCAATGAATTTTTATTGTAAAAATATTTACATTCTTTATCTTATTAACAATAAAATTGCCATTGAAATTAGTATAAACTGCAAAAGAATATTCATATTTTTGAAATTTTTATTATGAGTTAATGTAAGAATATATGATCACATGCATATATAGTGTAGCTACGTTTCCTAAACCTAGCAGTCAGGATGAGTTCAAAAAGTTGGAGGGTGCCAACATGATCGACTCGTTGGGATTTAGAAAATATGCAGTATTTCTGCGCTCTGTTATCGCGCATTTTCACTGAATCAGATGACTGTCACCCCTATTTTAACACTGAACTCGTTGTATAAGCACCTGCTCAGAGGTTTCCATATTTTCATGAAAAGTGGTCGAACAATATATACACTGTTAAAAAAATGCAGAAAAAATACAGAAATTCTCTGTAATTTCAGAAAAAAAGTCGTAAAATACGTTTTGTCTACGTAATTTTTCCGTAATTTACGCCTTTTTTTCTGAAATTACAGAGAATTTCTGTATTTTTTCTGCATTTTTTTAACAGTGTATGTAAGCAAAATTATATTTTTTTATGTAAACGTTTATTATAAAATTAGTATAGTATTATGTAAGACAAATTAGACCAAATTAATACATCTTTAAGAATATATGTTTTAAGAATTATTATTTTGTTTAGAATCTCTCTACAGTATTTTTTATTTTATTATTTTTACCTAAATTCTCTTTATGTAGTACACAACTGTTTTCATGCATTTCACCATTTCTTGTATAGCAAATCAATAATGCTTCAGAATATAGTTATCAGGAAAAAATAATTCTATAACAATATAAATTTCTGAAAATCATATAAAGAAAATGATGGAGTAATATATATATATATATATATATTTATGTAAACCTTTATTATAAAATTAGTATAGTATTATGTAAGACAAATTAGAGCAAATTAATACATCTTTAAGAATATATGTTTTAAGAATTATTATTTTGTTTAGAATCTCTCTACAGTATTTTTTATTTTATTATTTTTACCTAAATTCTCTTTATGTAGTACACAACTGTTTTCATGCATTTCACCATTTCTTGTATAGCAAATCAATAATGCTTCAGAATATAGTTACCAGGAAAAAATAATTCTACAACGTATAAATTTCTGAAAATCATATAAAGAAAATGATGGAAAAAAAAAAAAAAAAAAGTGCAATCAAAATAATCTTTAGTAAATGTCAATTCACATAAAAGGAAAATTATAAGTAATGAGAAAACATATAATACTTGCGCAAGCATCTGCTGTCTTCTCTTGTTTGGTGAAATTCTATTAGAGTAACATTAACAACACATGATTTTTACATTCATTTAGATTAGATTAGCTCTTCCGTGAAGAAACAAAAAGAAGAATATAAGATTTAAAAATAATCATGGTAATTATTCAATGCTATTATTTTATTTATAAGATAGTGTGAATTAAAAGAACTTTATTTTAGCATTAAAATTAATGTATTATAATTTAATAAGAATTAATTCAAACGTAATCTTTTTTAAGATATAAATAGACATTTAAAAAAAAAAAAAATATGTTATTTAAATACTTTTTAATATTCTGATTGAATTTAAATAAGTATTATGGGAATTTACAAAACCTTAGCTCAACCAAAAAATGTATGTTTTCTGAATTCGACGTTCATTGCAAATATTTGGAAAATATATTTTGAGTAAGGAAACAAATTGCATTACATTTACAGAAATCTACACAGGTTTTACAATTGTGTCGGAATCTTAATTTAAATACAATACTTTATTTTACTTATAAAAATAAAATAAAACGTACTCTAATAAAAATAAAAAATATTAAAAGTCACTCTCTTTTAACAATTTTGTCTAGTTTGAAGTAGATTACACACACACATATATATATATACATGTGTGTGTGTGTTTCCGATATCAATTTCACAATTTTGGAGATCCTCACGATTTCGGAGTTAGTAAATAAATGACCATACTTTTTTTTTAATTCCACATTGTCTTTATTGCTGATATTTGCTTACTTCATGACGTTTGTGGTTTCAGAAAAACTCCTGATTATTAGAGAAACATACATATGTGTGTGTGTGTTTCTGGTTTGACGACATTACATTTCGCAATTTTCGAGACCTTTACTTTAGAGTTAGTATATAAAGGACCATGTATTTTTTTTTATTCCACATTGACTTTATTGTTGATATTTGCTTTATATTTAATGTCGTTTATGGTTTCAGAAGAACTCCAATTATTAAACGAACGGAAAATGAACTCTGTCTTTAACCAATCAGGCACTGTCCTAGGGTGAATGTAACATGAAAATGACTAAAGCAGAATTTGTTACGCCATCTTTAGGGTTTCTTTGTTTGGATATAATGTAAAAGATTTTAGGGAGTTTATTTTTATGGAAATATTATAAAACCACCTGACGGGATATTAGTAAAGCGTTATCAGTTTGACTATGAATACTTTTTTGTTCGGTAAAAGATAATACAACTAATAAATTTATATAAAATAATATACTTAAAAAAAATCACTTCAGCGTACAATGGAATAGATCAATTTATTATCAATAACAATTAAAATAATATAAATATTAAATATCTATACATTTTTTAATATTAGGGTTAGAAACATAAAACACTCCTGAATGTAATTAATAACTACAATAATAAAAGATTTATTGCAACAAGAATATTAGAAAAAAAGTGCTTTTGAAAGCTATTAAAAAACTATTATATTTAATATTTAAAATACAGCATATCTTAAAATATACACTCACAAAATAAAGAGAATGAAATAAATAGAAAATTAAAACAAATATCATTAAAAAAAAAAAAAATAATAATAATAATAATAAAAAGAAAGAAAAGCCAGTATTTTTTAACGCCTTCTTTGAAAAATGCACACAGATATTTACAACATGATTGAAAAATATCGCAGATGTTGTCGACGAAATTTTTACTGCACATTGCGCTGTAATTTAGCATGTTTATTTTTTACATTGAACGATGTTTACACTTTCTCCGCACATAAATTACACATTTCCCATTTACAAAATTTCTGTGTGTCATAAACAGGAACCAAATGATTAAGAAATAGAATTTTACGGATTTAAGTTACAAATTTTAATACAAATTTTACTTCTCTTCCCAAACACCGTAGGCAATGGCTTCAATTAATGGCAATTTTCTGATGCATTAGATTGACACGCTATTGGAGAGTGGAAATGCAAGAAGTTTTTCGACTTTTAAAAATGTATACGTTAACTGGCTTTCTAAGGCTAAATATAATAAACATAGGTCTAAAAAAAAAAAAAAAAACCCTGAAGATTATTAGATTCGAATTCAGCTTACAAATTGAATATTTTGTAAGGTTACACTTTCCCCTCGTTACATCGTTTTTCAGCAATTTGAATTATGAATTGCAGTCAAGGTGTAGCATCAAAGAAGGTGCAGCTAGTTATGCTTTTGTAAATTTAGGTATAATGCTACTGTAGCTATCCCTGAATAGTTGAGTAAACATGTAATTTCCGCAATCTCCAATAATCTGGAATTAGCATTATCCGAAGCTAAAAACATCAGTAAATTTAAAACATTATAAGCTATAAAGATAATAGCGGAATTTTCAGATTTTGGACATTTATACTTTCACCTGAATGCTAAGTGTATGATGATGAATATTTCCCAATTTTCTGATAGTAAAAAATATTCATATTTAATACAATTTTATTTTGAACCGTAACTACAATTATTAACCATATACACAAATATGTGTGTATGTGTAAGCTGGTCTGCTGCATATTATTCCTGACGACAATGTCGTGTAACAGTGAAATGCTTTTAATTTTGTAACTTCTTTTAATGTAAAAACGTTTTTAAAACTATACATAAAAAAAAAAAAAGGTTATATTACTGTCAAATTCAAAATACGTAGTCTTTCAGTCTATTCTTATGAGATAATTTATAATCTTAATCTTAATTGGTTAAAAATGTGTTATTTGATCTGCACGTTGTCCACATCTTGTTGTGATCATACAAAATTACGAAAAAAAAAATCCTGAAAATTTTTTTTCACATTTTTTTAATAACTTTTATGATAATCATATAAATATTAAAGATTACTGATAATTAAAATAGTTATAACAGTTGTAATATATTCGCTACCGGAAAAAAAATTAAATGTATAAAATATATTGTTTCTAAAGCCAAAAAAATATTTGAAATAACGGAAAACCTCCCCTCTTTTTCTTTGTAATGCTGCTTTTCATTTTCCAAAAGAAACAAAAAAGGGCAATGGCAGTCTGCATTTTTGATAAAAGATTGCATATCATTTTTTTTTAAGATAAAGTAAAATAAATTTGTTAAGACTTTGATAAATTGCTATAGTTAAGCAATTGTTAAACTTATTTATCTAAGTCTACGCAATTAATCAAACCGGAAAAGCAGTCTAATTAATATTATTTCATATTAAAACCTTTATTATTATAGAACTTAAAAATGAAATGTTTTTGGACACATTTATATTTTACAATAGAATATCCTTTTTTTAAATTCTTATGAAATTATACTTTGTATATTACGTATTAAATAAATAAAAAATAAAAGGAACATCAAGCAGATATTAAAATCATACAGCTAGCTATGTATGATAAATATTATAAAAAACATCTAATATCCTGTTTTTTTTAAGTATTTCCCGACACTAAAACGTAATGTATAATCCATCAGAGAATGTTACTGTTTCAACAATCAAAAATTGTTTTTCATTATATTAAGATAATAATAATAAATAAATAAATAAATAAACAGTACACAATGTAAGTGCATCAGTCATCTGCACTATATAATAAAGGCATTTTTAATTTAGTGGAACTGCAGATCAGGAGCCTCAACGCCCCATTTACATCACACGTTATTCAACGGTCATTTTTATTTATTCCTTACTATATAATATATACACTGATTCGATAGACTTGCTACATAAACAGGTACATTCTTGAGGGGGGCTGCCGCTCTCTCAGTCCCCCGCTGTATCTCTCTTTCAATATCTATTATCATATCATATATATGTATTCTTAATAACTGACATTCTTATATTATTTCCTTGAAATTTATAAATATTTGTACCAAATTTCATGAAAAAAGATTACATAGCATATTTATTATCTGGTGAAACCTTGTAAACTAATTATCAATTCTATGCCTACAATTTTCAACAGAAAAAAAATTAAAATGTTAAAATACAATTTTAAGAAACACCGACTAAAGACCGTAATAGTTCTAAATTACTTTATTTATCCGGAAAAAGAGCCACAGTTATTATGTACGCCAATAATAAAAATATACGTAATTTATCACAACTCATTAATTTTCCAAACTAATTTGACACCATTTGGATGATTACAATACGTCATCTGAATTCTTTTATGTATCCCCATAAATAAATTATTTAGTCTATACATACCCTTCTTTTAGAGTAAACATGTTTTTAAGTATCTTTATAATGTATGTTAATTCCATTATGTTCAATGCAGCATAAACGCAATAAAGTGCGCTTAAATAAAAATTTGTCCATAGGATCTAATGTCACGAAATTCTTCTGTGTGTCTCTGTAAACGAAACATAAACATTGTATACACCAGTAAAAACTATTCAGTTTATTCTACGTTTTTCACGAACAATTGTCCGAAATTTTACATCAGTTGCATGATTACGTGACATTGCCAGAACACTTTTGTAAGGTCTTGTACATTAATTAGAAAGCCTATAAGCTCATATTTTCTGCAGAAAAAATTAATCGGAGGATTTTTGCGGTCACTGTCGCGGTACATACAAATTCTTTCCATAGGTCTTTATGATAAGAAAAAATTTGGCCTGTCCTTGTACACGAAATACACATGTAATGCCCACCTAAAACTTGCACTTGTAATGCACACCTGATTTTGGGGGCCTCATGAACAAGTGCACCAAATTGCAAGTCAATAGCAGGATTTTTGCGGCCGCTATCGCGTGGCAGACAGACAAACAGGCAGAAACCAAAATCTTGTGGAGTCTCAACAGGGAGGCCTCCACTGACGTTTCGGCAATGAAATGCTCTGAACCCATGCATAGTTTTGCCTTGCGTTTATTGCTGCTACTAAAAATTATTGTTGTTTGTACCTTTAACCAGGATAATTTCTAGTCATCATTTCTTAAAGGATATGCATATAACTGAAAGAATACGAAATATTATGTTATCATTTGCCGTTTAGGTAGTATTAAAACAAATTTTATTGCATTGCATATGGCTTTGCAAGTCAATTTTGTATAACCCCTGTTTTCGTAACAATTGGTTTATTACGTTATATTTTGAAATTTTTACTAAGATATATAATAGAAAATTTTTAGAAGTGTCCCGTATTGGTACTGAAACCTATTAGTATTATAAACTGCTCACTGCTGGGTGATATTATTTTAAGGAAAGAATCGATAGTGGATGAAACGCGGAATTTGAAACAGATAGTGGATATATTTTATGAAACGCGGAATTTGGATATAAATGAAAATTTATTTCACTCAAATACATTCATATATGCACTTTTTTTTTCATATTTTGTGTGACTGAAAATGTAGGCTGCAAATATGGCTGCAAATGGTTTGTGTGACTGCAAATGTAAGACTGCAAATATAGACTAAAAACATTTTTAATCGATAATGGTTAGCAATGATTAGCAATTGTTATTCTGCAAAATATAAATTTAGTGAATTTTTCAGTATAAATTAATTTGCAGTTTCTGATACAAGTTTATATATTTTGTTCTCATTGTATATATATATATATATATGAAAGGGATAAACATAGACAAATTTTACTTATCAAAAACTCAATTTAAAATTGTGATAGTCACTTGTCGGAATTATAAATCGCGAATAATTCGTAATTGCCATTTTCTAGATTGTTTCATGGCAAAAGACTTTATCACTCAGAAATCAGAAAATGATCAAAATTATAAGTCAAGATTCACTGACACTAACGCAATATTCAACTTGTGCGGCATTCATTATGCATATTAAATGATCCCAGAAATTCTTTTACAATCCAGGCAACCTGAGTGAGCTCGGAGATCGCTTATATAAAGCCAAACTTTAAACAACTGGAGAACTTTTCCTACGGTTTTCAACTGAAACTGAAACTCCCAACCACCAACCAACCCGAAGGGGCCCGCGGATGACGGGAAAACGTCTCCCTTTCACCATCCAAACAAACCACAAAAAAAAAAAAAAAAAAAACAGAAAATAATTGAACAAAATGCAGCATGGTACAGTGCATAAATACAGTTAAAATTTAACAGGAATTTACACGCAGAAGTTTGGTGGTGGAAACATGGTTCACAACAGAAATTTTACATTATTTTACAAGCATAACAATTTAAATCCAGTGACCATAAAAAGTCAATAGAATAAAACAATTTCTATTTATATCATAGGATTACAATATGTAGTTAATATAAATACACAATTAAATCTTCTTAAGTTAACACACCATAAGTACCTCAAAAAATTTTAAAACGATCCATAACATCTAGATAGGCTTATGAAACAAGTATAAATTACACAAAATTTAACAATATTGAGAGTTACGATTACCAATATCATATTTATATCCAAAATAATTAAAACAGTAATTCATGATTACATTATTTGAGTTCTCATCAACAACATTAAATAAATTTTCAGGATTCAAACAATTCAACACGTTATTAACAATACACTAATTATTACAGTCTTTATGCACAATAAATAATACACAAATTGAGAAGCAGATATATACAATAACATAATACTGAACATTATATTTCCTACACCTATGTAAAAAAGAATATATATATATATATATATATATATATATATATTAAAACAGGCTATTACATATAAACAAAACATAAACACAGTTAACCTACTACAATAGACTAAAATGCTAAATTTTTATTTAAATGGTTATAAATACTTTTTACTCGTTTAATTAAATTGTCAATTCTTTTAAAGTATTTATGTAGGCTTTCACTAGTGTATTGCTTAATATACATATTACTAAAGGAACATTTAGCTGAGAGAAAATGGAGAGGATCACCAAGGGGCAGTCAGAATCAGACCTTTTATTGATTTTAAATAAAAAGCGGGAAAGAACCATAACTAGTTACAAAATAAAACAAGACTTGATTTTTAATTTTTATATCAAAAGACACCTCAGGGAAAATTTCAAAAGTGATTCTGCCTTTAGTTGAAGGATTCCAGATATTGGGCCAAATATTCGAAGTATCATTGATAATAATTTAATTCATAAATGAAGTAGGGAAAGGAATATTAATTTTAACGCCAAAATTAATAGAGTTTTGGGCAAAAGAATCTGCCAGCTTATTACCAGTATTGCACGAGTAGCCTTTAATCCAACACAAAGTGATTTTACCAGGAAAAGAGTTTATAATTTTCAGAATATTAGAATCAATTGTTGACTTAGGGTTTTCAACTGTTAAACACTTCACATTACCCTCCCTTCCGAAATTACGCAGGAGCTACAACCTCCCACGCCCTATCAGAGTTCCGTGGCTTGGGCTGCCAAATGCCGTCCGGAGATCGGCGAATCATCAGCTAAGTCTCCTTTACCTTCTGTAAAGCCTCGACATGAAAATCTTATGAAATAAAAATGTGTTTCGGAAATAATCCTTAGTATTTATTGTGTGCAAAGGACTCACCTCTCTCTATGATTCATCTCGTTACGAATTTATTTATATACATATACTATTACAATAAATTACCATTTAATAAATAAATATGTATTTTAAATCGGATCAGTATATTTTTCGCATTTATCTAAAAATATACTCATTTCTGCTATATTTTAATACCGATTTATTATTTATTTGCAGCATAAAAATATTTTATTTAGAATATTTTACAGTAAGCAAGAAAGAGTTTAGCAAGCATTTTGCTTATTTTCAATTTCCGTAAACTGCAATTAGTACAAAATATAGAGATACATTTTCCTTAAAATATCCACTAGTGGTGCAATTATCTAAAGTATAAAATTATAAAATGACTATTTGCATACATATGTTGTTGTTAGAATTCATAAGAAAAAGTAGTAAAATAGTAAAATGTTACTTTAAAACATTTATTTGTATTGGTTATTTTCTTATAAAAAAACTATTCAATGAATTTAACTATAGTAAGTAATATAATTAATATATAAATATGTATATCACAGATTATGTGGAATATGTTTTTAAGCAGAGAAATTTTAAGAAAAGTAAATTAAATGAAAGTAAATTCTAGTTTTTTTCTTCTTTTACTTTTTGTTATGTTTAAATTCTTTCTCTACTGGTACTAAAGAAAGAGCTTTGTATGTTTCAAAACGGCCACATACTAAGATTACACTTTTTTCCCTTCATTTGAGCACTTTTATTGATATATATATATATATATATATATATATATATATACAGTGAAGCACCGTTTATAGTCTCTCGTTTATACTTCTTTTGCATTTACATGTCATTCTAGTGAAGTACTGATTCATTCCTATTCCTTTTGATGCAAAAATTCTTCGTTTATACGCCACTAATATCGGTTATGCGTCTTTTCCACTTTCCTAAAATTCGCAAAATTTCGCGATCTGTCATTAGTTTCCATTCTAAATAACACGGAATTTTCCTAAAAAGCTTCGTAAGTCGAGGAACACAGGAAAGATCGAAAAATACTGATCAAAGAATCAATTGAATTTACAGTAGAATTTTTAATACTCATAAACAAGCAGCAAATCAGACGAACATTAAAGATTTTTAATGTTATTAAATAACTATCTGTATGGACATAAATAGCATGCTTATTATTAAAGATAAGCACTATATATAATTAATATTCAAAATGTTTTCATGTATTTCCAAAAAAATGAAATATAATACTCGATATATATATAATTAGTACCCAGTCATGCATTAATAGCATAATTTTTTTCACTTTTTGTACTTTTATTATTATTATTATTATTACTATTATTATTATTGCCCTAAAAAGTATGATATACACTTACATAACTTACGCAACTTCATTAATTAATATTTTCATATAAATTTTGCTTAATCGTCATTAAATTTCTTGTAACCAAAAGTGTTATTATTAAAATTTTGATTATACGTCTTTTCGTTTATACGTCCTTTTACGCCAGTCTCTTGAAACTCGTATAAACGGTGCTTTACTGTATATATATACTTTTCTTTTAATATTCCAGCACAAAGATTCTCCACTTATATTTAATCATTTAATTAAGAAAAAACTCATATTTAAATGACTGTAACATATGAATATATGACTAAATTTTTTTTGTTTTATTTTCTTTTGGTTGCTCTTTGAAAAACCTGATATTCCCAGGGTCCTACTAATCTTTATAATCTGACTATTATGAGTTTTTTAAAATAGAACTTTAATATATTTACTCTCAAAATCTCTACGAATAAATATAGAAATACTTTACTTTAAAAAATAGTGATATCTAAAATATAGGTGTATGGGTCTCTGTACATATTTCATGGAATGAAATATAATATATTTCTTTTAACGTTTAATCTTCATTAATTAAGAATATATTGTAAAAGTATATTATTTGAGTTTACATTCATTAACTTTTATAGGAAACATATATAGTTACATGTGTAAATATAAATTAAAAAGAGAAAGTCGGTGAAACAAACATATGCTTTGTTATAACCATCAAGTCAATAACCTCATTTTATTACATACATAATTTTCTTTAAAAAAAAAATATGTTAGCATTTCGCATATTTTTTTAGATAAAAAAAATATAAAATATCCGAATGGGAATCTAATTAATTTCTTTTTGATTTGTTTATTTCTTACATACATACACAAATTTAAATTTACTATTTATAAGAACGTATTTACCGTTAAAAATATCTGTAATAGTCTTTTGTTAATATATTTCAGAAATAGAACGAAAACGATACAACAAAATTAATCTTTTGAATTTTTTTTATATTTTTTTCCTTTTGTATAGGGTGATTGTTTATAAAATATTATTAAAATCAACTTTTATTAATAAATATAGCATAATTTAATTAATTTCATACATTAATTTTGATTGTTTTAATGAATCTCTTTAAAATATGTAATTATAAGGAATTAAATATTATAATTTACGTTTTAAATTCCCTATATATTTTATTTGTAAGTTGTTGCAACATAATAATTTTCAATAAAATGTTTCTCATTTTTCTTCGAATAATGCATTTAATGCTGTCATTTTATTATTTGGAAAGAGTGAAAGATAAAAATCAAATTTGTATCAAGAAATTAAAATTATATAGAATTAGAATTAGAATAGCCACCTAAAAAAAAAAAAAAAAAAAAAAAAAAACATATAACTTTGAGTTACAAGGTGTTTTAACATATAGAATAGACAATAATTATTTCCTCTCTCCATGCAAGTTATTCACTGTATGATATATTTCAAAATATCCGACTGAGTCTGATTCATCGCATCACGCTATACACTATTCTAGAAATTCAAAGAAATTCAAGAAAGAAGTATATATGTGTGACGTTACAAAGCCGCATAAGCTCACATTTGTAATTAACAATAACTATAATTTATACATCAAAAGTAACACATGTCATAAAGAGAGGTAATTATTTTATTTTATTTTATTTCCTTTTTACGATTACATATATTCTAGCAGCCTGAAGAATCTTTGTTTCATTTGAAAATCGGACAGTTAAAAAAAAAAAAAAAAAAAAAAAAAAAAAAAAAAAATGAAAGTCTTTACAATGTAGGGAAAATAAATACATTGACCTCTTGAAATGTTCTTTAGATAGAATAAATGTTTTTCTTCCTGAATATTAAATTGGCAACATATGAACCAATATGTCAGGCGTAAAAAGAAACTTTCTAGAATAAGCTTTTCAGAATAAAGTAGGGTGCAATTAAATGCATATCAAACTTTCGAAATTCAGACACAAACCGAACATAAAGAGATTATATATCTTAAAGTTTTTCACATAACTAGTATTCTTAAAGAAATCTATAGCCCAGAAAAAATGATAAATATTTATTTGTTTACTTTTTTTTATTTTAAGGTAAAAGAAAAGTAAAATTTTAATAAAATATTCTTATCTGTATTATATAAATAAAAAACTTCAAAATATATAAAACGTCAAAATTTATAAAAATCGTGAAAAACTTTAGAAATATATAATACATTAAATAATAATAATAATAATAATAATAATAAACTTTTTTGAACTGTTACTATTTTTAAAACGCTAGTTAAAAACTTTTTTCTTGTAATATATTTATGTAAAACATTTTTCAAAAGCTCAAAAAGAGGGGGAAATAAAACAGACCATTTATTCTGAATTAAATAGGACAAATTTCATGCTTTTTAGGTGGGGCGTGGGGGCTGATATAAAAGAGAATGAATCTTGAACCTCTCAGCAAAAATCCCTTAAAAACTTAAATATTTTTTCCTTTACATGCAATATAAAACACTTTTAATGTCATTTGTCACAACAACAGTAATTTCTGATTATTACTTTATGACACTAAAATATTCATTATTGACTATTATCATAACACAAACGCTATCAGCAAAAATTAAAAAAGGGTATTAACTTAATTAATCAATACTAATGCTAATATTATAATAAATACTGATACATTCAATATAAAAACTTAAAATTACTTGCTTTATTTTCAATATTTTGACAAACGTTTTGAAAGACTACTGATTTATTTAAAATTATTGTACTTCGACTAAAAATTATACTAATTTTAAGAATTTGTGCTTCAGTTGAATAGTAATTAAACCAAACAGCATTTTACATTTTTCTTTCTCTTACCCATAAAATAGAGAAATTATTGTTTTTGGATCAAATTTTCGAATTTGAGATTTTTTTTTTTTAACATTTACACGTTTTCAGGTCCCTGAATCCAAAAATCATGTTTTGAGCGGTTGGTCTCTGTATGTGTGTGTGTATCTGGCTGTTATCAGCATGTCTCAAAAACAAATTACAGCAGAAAGTCCAAACATGGTATTCTAAATGTGTACGATACAGGAATGATACACTAAACTTTTCGTTGGGATCAAGCAAATGGTTCGTGTACGGGGATACCTAAGAGAATTTAAATACATTATGTCTATGGGGGAAATTTCAGGTAAGAAGAGTTTAACATCTATCGACAACACTAAACCAAATGAAACGAATATATGTATTTTATATACGCATGAACATGGTTCATGTAGAACGTGGTCAGGAAATCAGTCACTGTTCGTTTACAGGGCTACACAAAATAACTAGATTATAGTGGGACAATACTAGAAAAATCATGAAAGTGTACTTCATGTTGTGCCGTGTTTTATTAATATAGGATTATATTTATGTCCACCAAGTGATATGCACATAACTTTCAGAATAAATTCGGGGCTGCTAATATTTAAGCCATAACAGTCTTTTTTATTGTTAATGGAAGTGCTTTACTATTATATTTTACCAAGTCCAGGATAGCTGCTCAGGAATGAAAATTAATTCCTCATAACCATATGGTAAATAATGTTTTTGTTTTAAGCTAAATATTCATCGCTTGATTTTTTTTTTTGCATCTTTGAGACTTCCTGAATACCGAAGTAAAATTTTTAACGTTTGATCTTTGTGTGTGTCGTTAGAGTAAACTAAAAACAAATAATTTCAGGGGAAATTCAAATGTTGTATTTTGAAGTTAATATCTTTGTTACTAGAAAAGATTGATTGATATTGATAGTTTTTAAGGAATTTTGGTGTGAAAGTTGAATAATTTTAATGAGCTTTTGAAATTTATAACAGATTGGAATTCAGTATATATGTAGGCAGTCTAATGAAACGGGGAGGGGGGAGTTAGGTGTGTTCTACCCCCCTCCCAAAGAAACACAGACTTACTTGTCAAATAAAGCTGTTCCGAATCCTAATTTGAACTATTTTAACATAGGTTTGCATAACATAGTTTTGCATTCATAGTATTAAATTTCAGGGTAAGAGGAAGTCGCGTGTGTGTCACACAAGATTTTTTTATTACATGAATGTCTGCTGAATTTATATTTTTTAGACGTATAAAAGTAAATTGAAATAATTTAAACGTGTTTCTTGCAATACAACATAATTAATTTTAATTAAATTCTGAATTTCCCAACATTTGCTTTTTAAAATATTAGGGTAGGTTGGGGTCCCAAGCAGCACCGAAACGTTCTCTGAACGTTCAAAAATTGTTCTGCAAACACGTTCTAAGAACGTTCACTTTGAACGTGTTATAGACGTCTATCTGTCCATCTTGAAGACGTACAATAGTACGGTTCAGAGAACGTTCAATGAACGTGTAACTATCACCATCGGTGTTATAGAAGCGTTCTGAGAACGTTCTATGTATACGGTCTCAGAACGTTCTAAACGTTTTTAGAACGTTTTCAAAACGTTATACACATTTTCAGAACGTTCCAGAAAACGTACTGTAAACGTTCTAAAATAGTGTAGTTAAAAAAAAAAAAAAAAATTATGACGTCATTATAAAAAAGCACCTCAGTACGAGCGTTTAGAAGTAAAAATTACATAGCTGATGACGAATAATGATACAACACATGAACAGGGATATGAATTACTTTTTTTTCCCAATTCAAATAATGTTTGAGAAATTTTAACATACTTACTATTCCTTTAATTTCAACGTATGTGCATCAAAAATTCTATATTCTATGACAGTTTTCCCCAAAAAGTGTCATAACGTCTCTTTATACCTTAAAAAATTTCTTAAATTTTTGCATTTTTTAAAAATTTCTTTTTTCCCCCTAATCTGAAGATAATAAAGTTGTAGTATTAATTACAAAACTTTGAATACACACCATAAAATGCAAGAACTCGCACCAACTGTTTCGGGTCAAAAGAAGACACAACCCTTCATCAGGCGAACATTGTAGGCACGAGAGCTGCAAACAAGCACGTTGAGTGTAGTTGAATGTGTTGCCGCTTTGTTTGTAGAAGCCGTGCTTTGTTTGTAGCAGTTGCCAGTTCTTTCATTTTATGGTGTTTATTCAAAGTTTCTTAATTAATACTATAACGTCATTATCTTCAGATTAGGGGAAAAAAGAAATTTTTTAAAAATGCAAAAATTTAAGGAATTTTTTAAGGGATATAGACATGTTATGACACTTTTTGGGAATTACTGTCATAAAATATGGAATTTTTCATGCATATACGTTGAAATTAAAGGAATAGTAAGTATGTTAAAATTTCTCAAACATTATTTGAATTAAAAAAAAAAGTAATTTATATCCATGTTGCTGTGTTGTATCATTATTCTTCATCGGCTATGTACAACTAAACTCTTGATTTATTTTGCTTGTTTTAATCCTTGTGATTCCGAATGCGTCATCCTATGATTAATGTTTGTTTTTCATGGTTGTTTTCTGTTTGATTCTCTGATTTCTTGAAGTAAATAATTTATTCCAATTTATTCTTCATTTCTAACTTCAATTAATTTCTTGTACGATAGGGTGCCCGCTAGCAATTTGCTATTATAGCTGCTAACGAACGAAATCGTACATTGGTGCTCAACGACGAAAAGGGTCACCCCTGACGATTTTTTTTTTTTCCTACCATTCTAAGCTTTTCCTAAAAAAAAAAAAAAAAAATGTTTAAAATGCTGTCTTAATTTTTTATTTCCTCGTTGCTTGTTTGTATCTTTTGATTTGAGTTTCATGTGGTTTTTACGCACCGGCAAAATTATTAAAATTGCAACTAACAATATAGGAATAAATTTATGATTAGACTGAAGTTAAATAAAATAAAAATAAATAAATAAATAATAAATGTTTCAATAAATCACAATCAGTCTCCCCAGGTTATTTAAATTTGTTGTAATTTCCTTCTCATTGACCTATGTGGTTTCAGGGATCTTATATCTGTTGCTTGGCTTTAACTAAGATTAAAAATTCATTTATACATACATATATATATATATATATATATATATATATATATTAATTTTTTTTTTAAATACAGTGTGCAAAGCATTGTGACGAGAATACCTTTATCTCCGCAACTATTGGTCGCAAATATATAGTTTCAGTTACAAAATGTTTTAAAGAATACGAGCATTTGTGGTATAACATGTTTAAATTTAAAATATCTATTTTTTCAAAATTGCGAAAACTAGCTTTTTGCATAGTCACAGATCCCTATAGTCATATTTAGAAAACTGACACTCATCCTAACAAAAAGTTTCATTTCTATTCTTCCAAAATGGAACAAGATATTTAAAGTTTGGATTTTCTAACATATTTCGGCCTTTAATTATGGATTGGTTTAAAAATCCTAATTGGACTTTGTTTGCATTTTCCCTGGGTTTATTAAAGAATTTTTCATTGACTTTTTAATAAAGCCCGAGAAAATGCGAAATAATCCTAAATTTTGAAACTAACTATCTCAGACAATTTTGGGTGCACAAAAGTGAAACTTTTTGTGTTATATTTTTTAGGTTGGAACTCAACTTTCACTATTAGTGTCATGAAAATTGTATAAAAATTATCAGTTTTTGTGATTTTTTATAAATTGATTTTTTAAATTTAAACATGTCATATAATGAATTCTTACATTTTTTTTTTTTTTTTTTTTTTTTTTAATACATTTTCTTATTCGAGGACGTCTGAGACCAATTGTTGCGCAAATAAAGGCCTGCTCTCGACTTTGCACCCTGTATATTCTAGACATTTCTGGGTACTACTTTGTAAGTCCATGGATAGTTTATAAATATATTTGAATGCTGAGGTTTATAGAAAGTTTTAATATTTCAACATAAAAAATAATTTCAAAAATGAATGTACCAATACACCTCTAAAATAATATATAATTGAGTTTAGAATATATTGTTAATTTATAATAATAAGAAATTGAAACAAAAGATTAAAAATTAGTTAGAAGGAGGAAATTTTAAAAATTTCCAAATACTTAAATACATATATATATTTTTAATCAAAATATTTTTCTAAAATATTTAACATACTTCATATTTTTAAATATCAGTGCATGTGTGTATACATATTTTCAGTTTACAGCAGCAGTTTACAAAAATGATGTTTGCAGGTATTTAAATTTATTCCACATGGCAATGTAATTGGTATTTTTTAAATGTTTCAATTGAGTCAACGCAATTTTTACCTCATTTGATGTAATTATGCTATCATGGCATATTAAATAATTGATAAATGTAAATATTATTAGTATTAATAAATAATATAGTAAATCGTCCTTTTTTTTAAAAGCAGAATATCTTTTTTTTTTTTTATAAAGATGTGGAATAAAATTGAATTGAATCTTTGTTTTATTATGCAGTTAAACAATTTCATATATTTTATTTAATAAATAACAGTAAAGAGATATTTAAAATTGTAAGTAGGTGAAACTTAGGATATTATTTTAAAAATATGCAATTTGCATAACCTAGATTGTATATATATTATCATATCATATAAACATTAAATAAATACTTCAGAATTTAAAAAGAAAAGAAAAAAAGAATTACGAACCTTCTGAATTTTCATAAGAATTTTCTTCAAGAAAACATCCTTCCAACTAGCATTTTAAAATACACAATGACCAGTCGGAAGGGCATTCACTTAAAATTAGCTTTTATCTTGTAAAGTCTTTGTGACTTCTTCATACTTCATTCAGAATTATAATAACCAAAAATAGTTATTTTAACAAATTCCATCTCAGAAGACTAAATTAATAAAATGAATCAATAATTTATAAGCGGTTGTCTGTAACAGGAGCAGTTTTTTCTGCGATTCAACTTTCAAGTATCAAAAGTTAGGCTTAAGAACATACGCAGATATGAAAATGATTGTTTAATTGATATTAAAATAAGACTTTAATAAATAGAACATAGAGAATATTACAGGTTAAAAATATTACATTTTTACCTTTTCTAAAGCTTATCCTAGTCTTTATAACGCTAAAACTGAACAAATCAGATTACATGTTTTAAAATTACCGCCTCACATACCGACACGACTTTCCCAAGACCTGGCGCCGCGCCTGGCGTTTGACTTTGCAGTTGCACGGTCAGCGAAAATTAAATAAATGCAATCCACAGATGTCGATTATCATCTGCTCTCCCTTCCTTCTTGCATCCGCAATAATCATGTTTCAAAGTTCAACATTTGAAACAGAAATTTATTAAGCATTTATAGCTGTAGTCAATATTTTAAGGAAAAATTTAGTGGAGTTAAACAATTATTTAAATTTTTATAAAGTATTTTAAAAATTTATGAGATCACTTTATTTTTCCATTTTAAAATCTCGAATTAAACGGAAAAGCATATCTTGTTTTAGTGTATATTTCAGTATTGAACAAAATATTCAGTGAAAATAAATAAAATAAAATAAGACCAATCAAACAGAGTAATGATTTAACAACATGATCAATATTGATAATTTATCAGTAACATTTAAACTTAAATAGAACCATAACTTAAAGAAAAGAAGAAAAAAACTCATTTCTGTAACTTCCCGATGAGTATTAGAGACCGCGAGGTTCTACTCTCGAACCTTACAGACGGGAAGTGTTGGTTTCGATTTCTGGTCACGCTCGTCGACTTAGGTTTTCGGAGTTTTCCCATGATTTTCTTTGAAACTCGCGTAAAGCACTATATTACTTATTCAATAACATCCGTGATTAGCTTTTTGTATCTAAACTCTGGGTCTGGGGAATGCATAGATTTTCATGACAGAAGACAATCATTTTTATGCTGTATAGAAGATCTTAGAAAATGTATTTTTCTAAGGGTTTATTATTATTATTATTACAAATGAAAAAAAAAACAAAAAAAAAAAACGGTAAATTCGTTTTAAATCATCAGAAGACGATGTTTCAATTATTCGTTTTAAGGGTGATATCGAATACTTTTGAAAGATAATCATAGTGAAAATTTTTATCCACCCCTCCTCCATCCCCTAGGGATGATGTATATTTATTCCTAGGGGAAAAAACAATGTCCTATGAATAATAATAATAAAAAAAAAACTGTTTGACTATTACTCGTTATACATCCAAATTGAATCAATAATATATATCAAATGTATGTCACGCAGAAGGTTTCGTGAGTATATATATTACAGAAGCTGATAGATAGCCTTTCTGTGAATGGAAAATTTTGGAACGTGGCAGTGCCACCTGTCGTCCGATATGCACCCAAAGGCAATCTGTAGAGTTTTACGTAATATTAATTTCACTTACCAAATTTACAATATTTATAAATCACAGAAGTTGAGATTTTCCGTTTCCGTTATGAGATTAAATTGCAACATAGCCACGCCACCTGTTGGCCGATGTGCATCCAAAATGGACCAGTAAAGCTTTACATAAAATCGATTTCACTTATAACTTCAGTGTATCACAAAATTTATTGTTAAATCACAAGAGTTAAAATATTGCCTTTCCGTTAAAATGATCAAATTGCAGATTAGCAACGCCACCTGTTGGACAATGTATACATCCAAATTGTATTAGCAGAGGTTATGATGATACATGCCAATATATCAAGTTTAATGCATTTGTACACTATAGAAGCTGAGATATAGCCGTTCCATAAATGGAGGGTTTCATTGCATAGCACCGCAATCTATCGGACGATATATCCCAAATGAAATTCAAATAAACTCCAATTTAGGGCAAGATCTAATATTGTAACAAGTTTGGTTGAATTCCATACATTGATTCCTGAAATACAAAATCCACAAAATTTTTCCATGAGTTTAAAATTTTGTAATTTTTTTTCACCTCACCGCTACTGATTATTCAGAAGCATTCTTTACTGACGTGCTAACAAAACGTTAAACTGAAAATGTAAAAAATGCTCTATTCTCTATCTTGCTAAAAATTATAAATTTCGAATAACTTACGAAGTTTTTAAATTAGAATGTTGCAAATCTCTCAATAAGATTCTTATCAATATCATAAGTGATATTTTAAAACTGGTCCGATCTCTCTGTAATCATTTGTTCTTGAGATATCGTGTACATGAACTAACGGGCTATCACACTAATAGGTGCCGATACACATTAACAGATACCATACCAACCTTTTGACTTCCGGATTCCTCACGCCACAAAACGTGTAAAAAAATCAAAAGCTGAAGTCAAAAATTTTAAAGATTAACCTAGTTTCCCAACCAATAGTACTAAAAAGTCATTTTGTCATATTCGTTATAATTACACTGTTACAGAACGTGTTATGACGGTGTCACACTTGAACGTTCTATATAGAACTAGAATTGTACGTTTTATAGATGGTACAAATCAAACATTTTCAGAACGTTCTAAATAATACTATTTCTTAACGTGTTTTAGAACGTTCTTTTGACACGAAACACGGTGTTTGAACTATTGAAACCGTTATTAGACGTTCACAGAACGTTCCTGTGCTACTTGGGGTAATTGTAAACATGGGGTAATTGTAAACACACCCCTTATTTTTTTTATTAGTTCAAATTTCAGAATGCAGATGCCATCACATCTTCATACCTTCAAGGACCAATAGATGTTCATTGTTAATAAATCACTTTTTTTGTTAAGCACTATTTTGTTTATGCAGTTTTGTTTTGGTCTGTGAAAAAGTGAAATACAGAATTGCAAGGATTTATTAAAAATACTCTAAATCAAACGAAGAGTTTAAATATTAATTCATTTTCGTTAAAAATAGTTTTAAACATTTTAATTTAGTTTATAATAATGATTTTTCTTTGAAATTCATGACTAAATTTTAGTTATTGCTTGTTTACAATTACCCCAGAAAAATCTTGCATTGGGGTAATTGTAAACGTCAATTCCTTAGTAACACAACTTAGTATGAATGCATGTTATGTTTTTATTTTAATACTGAATTGTATTATAATTTTAATATGAATGTTATATTTCATTCCATTTTATAATTTACCTTAGTAATTAGACCTAATCTATTCTATGTTATAAGTAGGCTTTTTTTCTGTCTATTATACTATTTTTTTTTCTAATTCAGATACATATATATATATAACAGAAATTAAGAAAAAATCTATTAGCTACAGCTCTGATGATTTAATCAAAGCAGTGAATGAGGTGAGAGGACAATCCTTCTACACAAAAAGTATTTTATCCCTAAAAACCATTGTTGAATATGCAGTAGCAGTAAAAGAGAAAACAGCAAGGTGCAGAATTAAGCAAATGAATTATGGGGAAGTACTGAATTCTACAAGTGTCTTAGAACGTCTAAAGGAATGTGAAAAAAAAAGAAAATTTCAAAAAGAAAGAAAAAGAATGTAAATGATAGAAAATCAAAAAGAAAGAAAATTAATGATGATACAACAAAAAAAGATTGATAGTGTTGAAGAAATAAAAGAAAATTCTACGGAAGTCCAATATGCAAAACCCAAATTACAGCATTTAATTCCTGGAAGTTATATATTAATAGATAAAAATAAGGTTAAATACAAGTATGTCTGTGTTATAAATTCCATAGCACAAGATAAATGTACAGTCAAATTATAGAAAATGACATGTTTTCTCATAAATTTATCATCCATAAAAGCTATTTTGTCAGCACCCTCTATTAAGTATAATGAAAGGAAACTTGTGCATACATTTACTGGTTTTGTGAGTGTAAAAGAAAAATGAAAATCTAGTAAAACAATATGTTTGTACTTCAACAAATGTTAAATAAAATGCTTTAGGTTTATTATCATCCAAAATTTATTTTATTATTTATTTAAAACATGATGTGATAATAAAAAAAATTACATACATAAACATTAAAAACTTTTTTAAAGTTTTCATGTTATTATGCATTACATTATGGAAATATATCTGTTTACAATTACCCCATACTATATGGGGGAAATGTAAACACTATGGGGTAATTGTAAACAGGTCCTTATAAATTTAAATAAAAACTTTAATGCAAAGTAAAATGCTTAAAACTTAGGTAAATGTTCAAAAATTAAGTTTCTGTCATTTTTTTAAACTAAAAGTTATTTGTTTAGTTTGTATGAATGATCATATTCAGAAATGCTCAAAAGTGTTTACAATTACCCCAACCTACCCTACTATATGCATTGAAACAAAAAACTGTAACTGACATTTAGTAGCTAAATTCTGTCTCTAGTAAAAATAATTCCATGTTATTCTTATAATTTCTAGCCCCTTTTCCTAGCAAATTCTCAAAACCATCTTTATTAGAATTTTAGAGCGTTTTTCAATATCATCGTGTTCATACTTACTTAAAAATCTTTGAAAATAAATGTGAATACAAACGGCAAATTATAGTATTTATATTCTTGTTTTATGAACCAATTCTAGGAAATTAAGCGAGCATTTCTTGCAATACCAAGGATCTATAATATTCATAATATTGTTTCACCATTTAGAAAAGTGTAGATTGGAAATTTTCGACCGTTTCGACTATCCAGGTTATTTGTTTCCTTTATACGCACAGATCGAAAATCTATATTTCTAGTTTCAGATTTCACAAAATGGCTACTTATTCGTTCCCGATGGAGGCGATATATTTCTTTTTCCTTAGTCTAGAAAAATGTAACTTATAATATTGTTGATAATCTTTATTTGTTTAATTAGGTATGATCAAATATAATACCATAACACTTATATGCGTCATAAGCACTTTAAGCCATATCAAAAAATAATTGAGCTTTTGAGAAAAGGAATAATTGTTATTATTAATGTTAATTGTTATTTATCTAGGTATGATCAAATATAATACCATAACACTTATATGATTCATAAGCACTTTAAGCCATATCAAAAAAAAAAAAAAAAAAAAAAAAGAAAAAAAAAATTGACATTGCTGATTCCAAATGTGACACAGAAATCATTCCACCTTGTATCGTTTTAAGAGAGACAGAGGATAAACAAATAAAACTTACAGTATTGAATAAAAAATGACCCTTATCCCGCCAGAAAAAAAAAAAAAACATCAAAATTATACAGACACGACATTATTTCATTATTTAAAACATGAAAATCTGACATTGGCAGATTTTAATTTAGTGCCAGAGGCCTACTGCTAAATTTGTTAATATCGACAAATTCTTCTTTATTTAATTCGTGACGATCTAAATTCCATGATAAAGTTTTCATTAAATCAAACCAATGTGTTTCAGCTGCAGATACTGTGACAAATAACGTTGGAAGTCCAAACTGTCTTATAGCTGCAAAACAACGTTTTTTCTCTTTTTCCCAATGAGGGGGAGGTGTGCCTTGGGGGGGGGACTCATGTCAAAAGTGTGCCTTGGGGGGGACTCATGTCAAAGTTGTACCTTGGGGGGGACTCATGTCAAAGTTGTGCCTTGGGGGGACTAATGTCAAAGTTGGGCCTGGGGGGGGACTCATGTCAAAGTTGGGCCTTGGGGGGGGTGGGACTCATGTCAAAGTTGGGCCTGCGGGGAACTCATGTCAAAGTTGGGCCTTGGGGGGGGGACTCATGTCAAAATTGGGCCTGGGGGGACTCATGTCAAAGTTGGGTCTTGGGGGGGACTCATGTCAAAGTTGTGCCTGGGGGGGGGGACTCATGTCAAAGTTGTGCCTGGGGGGGACTCATGTCAAAGTTGGGCCTTGGGGGGACTCATGTCAAAGCTGTGCCTTGGGGGGACTCATGTCAAAGTTGTACCTTGGGAGAATTTTTTATATTTTTTAAAAACTTGTAACCTTCGTTATGAGTAATCAAATTATCTACAAAATCTTCATTCAATAAATCCCCATTCAATAAACCGACTGAAATAGGCCCTTAGCACTATTAAGAGTGACGTATAAAAATTCGACAACGCTGTACCGACTAAAATAGGCCTCTAGCACTAAAAAAAAAAAAAAAAAAAAAAAAAAAATATTTAATTTATTGTAAATATTAATTGTTACAAGAAAATATTTTTCAGAATATTTAAATGGCATATACTAAAGCTGTAACGCAAAATGTTTTAGAAATTACAAAATTCTTTACGTTCTAAAAGGAAAGAAAATACTGATTTCAAGCATAATATGTCATTAAAAAGTGTTAAATATTATATATTTTAACTTAACATTGAATATGAGGATTCCTATAACATTTTTCTGCTTTTATCTTGTATTATGAACTATTGATATTCCTATGCAGTGAAAGGGAAATTAGCGAATAGGTGGGCAGAGCTCCACAGCGGTTTAAAACTGAAGTGAGTCGGAGGGAGGCCAAGTCTCCCTCGGGGGTTGATGAACGGAGTGAACAGGGACCAGAACTCCCTTGTGTTGTAAGAAAAAATGTAATTTTATTTTATTTTATTTGAAGTTTTAATTTTTTTCAGAAATATTACAATTTATAAAGGTTTATAAAATTACCAAAGAAGACGAAATACAATTTAAAATTGAGCATAACTTTTTTCATTTTTTTTTTTTTTTTTTTAATTTTAGTTTATTCAATCTTTTTAAAGTCCTTTAAAAGTTTATAAGTTGTAGTAATTTCGTATTTAAGATTGTATAATTTTACAATACGTAAAACACATATTTTAATATTTAATTCACAAGAAAATGGGGAATAAAAACATATACAAAATAAAATAACTCTGATTTGATATATTAATTAAAAAAAAAAAAAAAGAAAAGAAAAGAAAAGGAAAGGAAAGAAAGGAAGAAAACGAAATCTCAAACCAAAACAACAACAACGGCAACAAAAGTGTATTGAGAACTTGGGAGAGCGTCAAGGAATATTTCAATGCAGGGTAGAAAAAATTAAGATATTTTAATTGTTGATGGTAAAATACTAAAACAAATCATTAATTTTTTAATAAAATTACTGCACAAAATTTAATTATCATCATTGGAGAATGTATATTGGATAGCTTGGTATGAAAAGTTAAATAATCCACATCAAACTTAACGATGAGCATGGAATTCTGTTTCAAGTTCTTTTATTTACTTATTTATTATTATTACCAATTTGTCACCTGTTCTCCCTTTCCGGCCCTAAACACCCCCCCCCCCTTAAAACATTACATTCTTCTTTTTTTTTCAAACTGAAAGAAAAATATGGGCTATAACCAATATTTTTTGATTGAAAATTGTACTTTAAACTTTTCTGTAATTAGCTTGATCGTTCATTTCCTGATTTTATTGCATACGATTGTTCCAGATGCAAAAATATATGTGGATGTCGTGAATGTCTAACCCGCACGATCATACAGCTTGGGTCGAAAAAGGTTATAGTTGTTATAGTGGGTAATTTCACTTAAGTCGAATCCATCTCCCAATTATATATATATATACCGTTATCAGGGAATAAATGTTCTTTAATTGTTATAAATTATTAGAGTTAATTCAATATTACAAAATTTTTTGACAATGTCCCTCGTTTTTTAATCTATCGCATATTTTAATTTATTCACAATCAAAATAATTTACCGATATGATTTCAGAATGAAATGTTTTATTGAAACTAGGTAGGCTTTTATTTATTAACAACATCCTATATTGACCATTTATTTTAATATTTAAATTATATTATCTTTCAATTTTTTTTATAATAATTTTAAATTTTCGATATATTAATGTAACAAATTGAAAAAATTCAGCGTCATTTAATGTGGCAAAGTAACACGAAAATAAATGTAAAAAATTTAAAATCCAGTACGGTAACGGCATGCAATGTATTTTTAAATTTATAATATAACTGTAAATTCCGTTATAATGTGACATTAATCTAATAAGCATGCATAGTAGTATTCATTCTCTTAAGACATTCCTATTATAACTCAATCATTTAAGTTAAGTTAAGACAAAGCCACTCCATTTTTCTTTTTCTTTTTGACATATCACAAGGAAATGAATCATTAACTGTTATTTGTCCACATTAATATAACTATAGCACGTATAAAGATAATTATTTCGTTTTACTTGCTTCATCTGTATTCATCCATACATAATCCTAAGAACTATATATGATGTATATTGTGACTTACTTGAAATATTCATGGTTTGACATCGTTATTAGAATTATTATGGTTTTGTTTTTAAAAATGTATGATAAATAGCATATATTATACAAATAAATACAGTTCAAGAAACGGAATAATTCAAGAAACTTAATAGTTTTTTTTTTTTTTTTTTTTTGAAGATTAACATTTATTTCTAAGTTTAAGAATATTTTCTAAGTGCATTAAATTATTAATATTTTGAATAACATGGTGTGTGCTATCATTTCAAACGTTTTTAAAAAGTAAATAAGCTTATTGTAACAAATCTTCTAAATCAATAAACGTAAAAATAAATTGTTTTACTTTTTGTTTATACTTATATAAATAAAAAAAAAAAATAAAAAAGTAAAAAAAAAATCGAGCGTTTGTGTTAAATATATTCTAATATTATGTAGCAAAAAAAATGTCAAATATTTTACATTGAAAACAATTCCTCATTATCAATGATTCTACGTGCAACTGGTATTTCAGTGACCACATAGGTGGCTCAGAGAAAGGGTGTGAACTCACGGAGATGTTGTCATTCGACCTCGAATGTCACTGACTGGAGTCGAGTTGTCTTCAGTGATATGTCCCATTCCGAATTGAGTCCCAATTACCAGCGAAGACGTTTGTGGAGACGTCTTGGAAAACGGTGGGACAATCTGACTGTTGCTTGCCATACAACCTGACAGCCAGGAATGATGGTCTGAGTTGCCCTTTAATTTCGTAGCAGGACGCCTTTGATTGCCTCCTGCGGCACCCTTACAGCACAGAAATACGCCAAACAAATTCCATGCCCAATTGTGTTTCCCTTAATATAACCCTATCCATTTCAACATGATTATGCTCACTCATCACACAGCAATAGTTTCTATTGTATGTTTTCGTTCTTGCAAACACTACCTTGGGGAGCAAGACCGCGAGATCTTATCTCTACACAGTAAACTTAACCGTCTTAAATTCAGTTTAAAAAGTGTCTTAAACGGATGGTAATTTTTTAAGCAAAAAAAGAGTCTTCATTTTTAAGACACCTTTTTGCAACTTAAATTAATACATTGCAAATATCTTAAAAAACCGCCATGTTTTTAGGCTTAGAAACACCGCCATGTTAGGCTTGAAAACACCGCCATGTTAGGCTTAAAAACACCGCTATTTTTAAGGTATTTTAATAAAAAAAAAATAAATAAAGGTGGCCCGTGATTCTGTTTAAAGGAGATTTAGAATTTTCTAGAGCATATATATTTAATGCTTTTTACCCGGCTCGGGAATCGAGCTCACATTAACCGTGGAATACGAAACCCTGCATCGCAGATCGCAGCTAACCACAAGTGCCTTCCAATCACGCCACCAACTCACACAGCGAAGATCCTTTTTATAATTTTATGTAAGTCAGTATTAGCAAAACAATGATAGTTTTATTTTATAATCCGTATTTTTTGTTATAAAACTATTGATAATATAATATCTAATAAAAAAAAATAGTGATGCACAAATTATTCAGGTTTCACTTTCTTAGCTATATGTTACTTGCTTTCATCTTAATACTTTTTCTTTAAATATAAAAATCTTTAAATACATATATATATATATATATATATATATATATATATATATATATATATATATATTTAGCGAAACTGAATAATTTTCGCTTATGAGTTATATTAAACATAATTCCATGCAAATATACACATATCTAGAGTAATATTCTTTAAAAATTTAATTTTATAAACTAATATTGTTTAAATAGCTTACGCTCAACAACCTAATATGTAAAATGATATATTTATTGAATGTGGAAAGAAGTTTAAATATGATAAGTATATTGCTTAAATTAGATTCCATATTAGAGAAATGCAAGTGTCTGAATTTCCAAAATGGCCGAAAATTTTGACGCGTTTTCAGTCTGAAAATTCTCATAGTTATGTGTTTAGACATTTTTTGTGTCTGAATTGGTATTTCAGACACATTTCTGTTTTAAAGTAAGATATATATAATGTCTAAGGTGTATATTAAGGCATTTACGTATCTTAAATGATTTTCCAGTTGTTTTTATTTCTTACATTAAGACACCTTTATTTGCAGTGTATTGAGAACGTTTGGAGGAATATAAAAGGGCCTTAAAATCATCTCGGGATTTTGCCGATTTCACGCGCCAGTTGGAAAGAATTTCGCGCGATATCGCGTAGCAAGACATCTGCCAACTCTATCAATCAATGCAATATATATAAATGATAGATATAATAATAAAATTTAACCTTAAAATTTAGCAATTAATAGATACAAACAATATCAACACAACAAAAACAGAATTGATTTTAACTTATATGTAAGACAGACACAAAAATGTTGCGATACATATTAAGAACCAATAAGAGACAAAAACAATTTAAATTACTTACGCCGACATGAATGATAAGAATAAAAAAAAGACCATTCAACTTAATGACAGAGAAAATAACTAAAGGACTACAGAAGTAATAATTGGATAAAAATGCTTAAAATTAGAAGTAAAAACTCGTCAGGGGGCCTGTAGTTCATAAAGCTGTGAAAGCTGCATCGATTTCGTAAAAAAAAAAATACATTTAATCATAGCAATTTATATTTTTCCAGCCCTAAGATAGGAAATAAAACTACGCTAAAAAAATATCTTTCTGTTAATTAAAAAAAAAAAAAAAAAAAACATTTTTTGATTTTTATTCTACTCCTCTAGACAAATTTGGTCAATTAGAAAGTTTTTATTTTCAATGCAACAACATCATTGCAAAAAACGCATTATTGTATCTTTAAAACTGAAGGAATTATACTTAACTGAAAACTGAACTCTGATTATTGGGACCAAATATCAAAATAGAAGTGTAAATTTGTGACATATTATAAAAAGATAAAATGTATCATAGCATTTGCATTAAAATTATTCTTGAGTACGTTGGATTGATTCGCAATGAAGTCACGTAATATAAAGTCACGATCAAGTCACGTTTCCGTTATCAATTTGTAAATGATCCCTATTTTTACCGAAAAGCCAGCCTTTTAAATGATACGGAAAAATAGCAGGTCACTTTTTTTTCTGTATTATTATTCGGTTGGATTTAAAGATATAGTTATGTGGTTTTAACTATTGGTCTTGTTAAATGAAAAATAAAAACTTTGTAATTGACAAAATTTGCGTAGAGGGACTGTATAAAAATTTTAAAAATGTAACTTTTTAAAAAATAATGGGAGGGATTTTTTCTTAATGTAGTCGTCTTTCCTACATTAATTTGGACTTTTTTTAAATTTTTTTTTTATTTACATTGTCCATTTATCTGTAACGGGTAAAGAAATACAGCACGTTTCAACCTTTTTGGGACACCCTGTATATATATATATTATATGCGTCAAATTGTAAATGATGGCAAATAAAGGTTTTGAATATATATATTTTACTACAACAATAAAAAAAATATTTGTAATTTTTTTTTCTGTTTCTTTGTAAAATAGTATTATTTTTCCCGTTTCACAAGCAGCAGTATCGCTCAGTCACGGAAACGTAAACCAATTCTAAGAAAACAATTCAAATAAGAATAGAAATTCAAAATTTCCGTTTAAATCTTAGTAATAACTCTGTCCCTAGAAAAAAAAAAAAAAAAGGATGCTTTGATAATAATTACTATCATCATGATTATTTACATGACGAAGCATATGAACTTTTCTGTCTATTAGTCTTGTAGTCTGACGTATCAAAGTTCTAATTCTAAAATTTCCAATAGGAAAGGACACTATCTGTATCTAAATAATATTTCAAGTTTAAAATAAATAAAATTACACTCATTTATGCTGCCAGTGAAATAAAAAACAAATAGGGAAAAATAAATACGAAAAATAAGCTGAATCACAAGCCGTTGTATTGTATTTTAAATAAACTGATGCATTACTCACACGACTTTCTTTTCCCCTACATTTCAAGACTATAAAGATAGATTCTAGGCTTAGTTGTAAAGAAAATAAGTTGAAATAGTAAAGTTCAATCAACTTTAAAAATAAACTAAAATGGATTTAGGAACAGTTTTATTTGACATTTGCAGACCCCTGAACCCCCTTGCAATTATACTGCCTTCATTTATTTTATTTCATTTTTCTTTAAAAGATGTTGTTAATATGCCGTCAATCTTACAATTGTTGATCAAATTTTTTAAGTGGCAAACTAATACGAAATTCAGTCTAATTCAAAATACCAAATTTTCCTTTTCTGCAGTTATTTGTTTTTTAAGTTATGCTGAGGATAATATATAAACAGATTAACCGTGAAAAACCGTCAGAGCAAAACAAAACGTGAATAAATTAAAAAAAAAAAAAAGTAAAAAAAAAAAAAAGGATCAAAATTGAAATTAAAGAATACTTTGTTTGTAGTTTGGATATGAAAAAAATATTTTCCTTCTTGAGCAGTATTCATCAGCATAGTAAAATATAGAAAAGCACATCCATTAGTTACATTCAATAGAAAAGAACTTTTAGCTTAATTTTGAATAGCCCTGTATATTGTTTATAAACTACATTCACATAACATTGTGTATTTAAATTTAGTTTTATACGAAAATCACCTAAGTCAAAATGAAATAAACTTCCACCAAGTGTAGCCGCAATCTGTCCAAATACTTTGGGTATCCCTATAAATGAATGATGAATGATTTACATAACATAATCTACACAAAACATACTATTACGCATACAAAAAAAAAAAAAAAAAAAATCATTCATTTGTGTTTAGGGGAGCCTATACATGTTACAGCGCACCAGAAATTCCCCGTATACACTAATGTATTTGAACTCACTTGGATGTCCCTGGACACGTACAGGAACTACTTGCTTTATCTCAACGAAAAGTTTCGTGTAGCTTCCTGCTACTATTTCGTATGGAATGTGCTGATAAAAGGCACACACACACACACATACAGATAGAGACCAACCGGTATAAACATAATTTCCGGATTCAGGGGCACCTCAAAACGTGTATATATAACAAAAACTCAATTTCGAGAATTTGTTTTAAATCAATACTTTCTCTATCATATAATATATGGGTAAAATCAAGTAAAAATTGCACATGAAGATTTAACAAATTTTTCTATAGGAATTTTAAATGCAAAAAATTGCGTGTAAAAACCGTATGTACACCTTTTAATAAATGTGTATTAAAAAAAATAATAATAAATAAATAAATGAAGCCTTCTGTTTTGTTTGTTTTCTATGGAAAAAGATGAAAAATTATGTACAAAATGATGTTTAATTTAGGATGATAAAAATATAATTTAGTCTATCATTCCACATAATGGAATATAGTGATTTTTTGTGTTTTTTAATAACGATTACTATATTCATTTCTTAAAACTGCTTTCATACGATTTCACTCAATTTATTTTTAATAACTTTTTTAACTTGATATGATAGGGCATACAAGGAATTGTCCTATTTTATTTTATTAAAATAGTTAAGCTTTTTTTTTTATTATTATTGTTGCGTTCATTATGAACGGTTAGTTTCTTAAAATTTCTTTTGTAAGTTTTATCTCAATTTTAATTTAATATTATTATTTCTTTTTAATCTTTCACTAAAGAAAAAAATTATTTTTGAAATTATAATCTGAAAGTAATAGTCCTATTTTATTAAGAAAAGAAGCCCATCAGCGGCCGAGCGGTTTTGCGCTCAAAGCTAGTAGATGTGAGATGCAGGGTTCGATCCCAGATAACGGTCGCCGGCCTAGTCATTAGGAGTTTTCCGTGGTTTTCTCAGAAACTTACGTAAATACGGGCTAGATCACCTAAGAAAGACCCCCTACGGAGGGCACTTCCCATCAGGCCTAGGACACTAGAGCAGTCGATTGGCCTTTATTACCACAACCCAACCCTAAGACAAGAATTTTTGTCTGTCTGCTAGGACTCATTTGAAAATAATTCTTTTCTGCAACCCACGTTTAAAATACCATTCGAACGATACTACTTTTAACTACTTAATCTTTCTAAAAATACGCTTTTAATGTAAGAGAAATCTCATGTTTGCTCATTAATATTTCTTAAAATTACTTTTGTAAGTTTTACCTCAATTTTAATATAATACCTCTTGTAACATGTTGCAAAGAAATAAAGAAAAATCTTTTTCACGTTTACTGTTTTGTCTGAAAGCAATAAACCTGTTTTCCTAATAAAGGTACTTTTGTCTGTCACCTTGGGATCATGTTAGATTTTTTTTTTTTTTTTTTTTTTTTCTGAATCTCATATTAACTATACATTTCGAACGATACTTTTTTTAAGTTCCCTCCTCTAATCAAAAGTAGACTACAAATTTACGAAAATTTTATTTTTTCGCATTATTTTGAAATCGAAGAAAATTATTTTTTCCGTGAAAAATGTACGTGAAGCTGCTTCATGTACATGTAGTTTTCATGTAAATGTACATGAAAAAATTAATATGTTTGAATTTTTATTCTTTTCATATTTTTTTCTTACGAGCTTTAGTAACCTAATAAAAATTCGATGCATAGTTGTTGAATTTTAGAATTATAGGCTATAATTATAAATATATTTTTTGATGCAATTGTTAAATAAAAGCCGTAATATCTGGTTAAATCAAATTATAAGCTTAAATACAGGCATGAAATAATAAATTAAAAAAATATATTACAAACTTAAAATTTACTTTTGCCTGACACTTTATATTTTAGCACCTTATCGTGTATATCTTTTCAAGACCTGACTATTGTACTGAAAAGATTCGAAGAAAAATTTGCCTGTACCTACATCAATTTACTGAGTTCTATGAGAAAGAAGATTTATGGTGTTCTGATTCTACCTCGGATTTTTTGATATAATCAAAATCCTTACTAACATTGTGTCCAGTTCATCTAAATTATTTTAATTATTCATGATTCTGAATATTTTTAATGAATTAATTCAAAAATATATTCAACGATTGGCACCATGAAAATGTAATATGAAATTGGAAACGTTTGAAGAACGAAATCAGAAAAGGATTAAAATTTCCGATCTCCCCCCCCCCTTCCCCACCCCGCATTTTAAATGGAAGTTAGGTGCGAAGAAACTCTTACCAATTACGTAAAATGCCGATATGTTTATTAGCGGGAATTTTAAATAAGTGAAGGTATTATCTTACATTGTTCAATAAGAATCAAAATATTATAATTTTTAAATACCAAAACTTATATTGTTTAACTAAGTAGACAAAACGTATCAGAATCAAAAGCTTAGTTACAGTTGTATCATATTCATTAAAAAAAAAAAAAAAAAAAAAAAAAAAAAAAATATTTCTTTCCAACATAATAGAATTTGATGTTCAGTTATGCTGCAAATTTAGAATAGATTTTTTTTCTTATCTTTTAGAAGTAATAAAGTGTTTTTCCTTGACATAAAAAAATGAATCATTTCAAAAAACAAAATCAGTAATTTTGTTTCAAAAATATTACTTAGACGCACTTAATTTTATAATTTAATCAGTTATCGTATAGGGTTCTAAATCATTACAAACACCAATTTGTGCATCGAATATTTATGTTTTTGTCTTTTATGTACAAAGATAATGCTGTTATCATTCTACCACCGTCAGCTTGAATATCGCAGATGGAAATTTTAATACATGTTTCCTTTTAAAACTACTTAAAAATTTCATAATCCTAATTTTAAATAAGTTCCAATTGAATTATAATTATTTCATTCAGCTTGTATACAGTAATGTTTCTCTTTCACTTATGAGCATATTGATTTCGATCGTAAAACTCTAAATATTTTCAAACGTTATTATTATCATTATTATTGCATTTTATGTGTAAACTTTTTTACTAGTATTTGACGAAATGAATAAAAAAAATCACATGTTTAAAATTTTTTAAACACAGTTGTTTGTATGAGAATATTTTATATTAACATAAATATTTATTTTCCTAATACAACTAGAAAACGTAATAAGATACTTACTGAAATAGCAGATCCTATTAAATATAAACAATACTTGAAAAAGTAATATATATATATATATAGATATATACAGACAACATTTTCAGTAATAAAATTAACAGAAGAATCACTCTTCTCTGCATATTTATTTAAAATTTTAATTGCTGTTTTAGCTTTTTATTCACCATTATATCCTAATATATACAATGAAATGTGTTATATTTAAACAGGGTGTTTCAAAATTCAACTGATAAATTCAGAGGTGTTATAGAAAACGAAAAGTTTTTAAGAAACTGAAAAAGTTTTGTAGAACATGGAGTCGCAAACACGTTGAGAAGGTAAAAAAGAAGTTGATAGGACGCTTTGAACACGTTGCATGGTCTCCACATTTACCGAATCTCACTCCGCGTGACTTTTTCCTATAGGAGGCTTATGCGATTTATGAACACTCAGGATGTTGTCATAGCGTGGGTTGTCCTCGCTGTGGCATGCATAAAAAGCCTACTTGGCATGTTAGAACACATCTGGCAATCGTCTTTTCATCACTGAACCATTGGAATGAAACCATTGGAGCACCACATCAACATTTCTTGTAATAATAAATAAAATAAATCTTTTTGTAATTAGCATTGTACTTATATCGCTCCAGCGTGTTGTCGAAACTTGAATGAGGTTTTCGCGACTTTTATTGTCTCAACATGGTTTGTGATATATATATATATATATATATATATATAACAAAAGAATAATATGTAAAAATATTTTAATGTATATCAAATTTATTATTATTATTGTTATTTTATTATTAAAAAGATACAAAATGTAAATATAAATAAAGTACTGAAACGATTTTCACAAATTTCAGAATTTTCTTGTTAGATAACAAAACATTTTAGTTTTCTGAAAAAGATTTTAAGTCAGTATCATAATCATTGTTACAATGCTTGCATCCAGAATAAAGCGTTTTGTTTAGATTTATTGGCAGAAATGATTGAAAATGCATGCTAGTAAAGCGAATACTTGATTTATTTTTGCTCGAATTACCAATCACGAAAATTTTAAAGATATAAATAATTCATACACAGGATCTACAGACAGTACAAAGAAAATGCAAAAAATATATATATCCCCCTCTATAATATATTTTATAAATGAGTATTAATATTATTTTAAAATAGTATCAAATAATCGATCTTTTTTTTTTTTTTTACATAGAAATACTTTTTTCTAACAAGAGATTTATAGGTATCTGATTAGGAGAAAATATTTAATTATATATTCCTATAGTAAAAAATAATAAATAAAACTCCTAAACCTATTTTCGTCTTTCTAAGTAATATATAGAAAATTATGTACAAAACAGTATTTAATTTAGTACGACAGGACTTATTTTAATCTATTTATACGCATAAAGCACTAGGTAACTGTGTTTTATTCCCTAGCATCAGTTACTATATTCATTTCTTAAAATATCTTTGGAATAACTTTCGCATAGAAACCCCTTGGTGGCTTTTAAATTTTTGTTTTCCTTTTGGCGATGAATTAAATATGCTATCGTATTTGTTTATGTAAACATCTTGGCAAGAAACATCCGAGCTACTTTGGTGCGAAATTATAAATTTCACCAAAGAGTCCTGTACTAAATCTGTTCCATTTCTTTAGCAGGATTTTTCTATTATTTTTCTTAATTTTTCCTTCCCTTCACTTAGTCAATTTATTTTTTATCTTTTTCACTACTTTGTTTATTTAGTTTTTGGAACAATCTGTTCTTTTTTCTCTTTAATAAAATTAAAATTATTATAGCGTTTTTCTTGAATACCTTTCGAATCAATTATCTGATTGAACTAAAAATAGCAAGGTTTTTATCTGGATTCTATCCTGATTAATAAGTGCATCAAATTTTGTAGCGTTCGTTTGAATAATGTATCTTTGTAGAGCGAATTAAAAATTTGGATAGATACAATGTCAAACTCTGAACTTTATATATTAAAAAAAAAATGTTTGCATGTTGTTCATGGTACCAGACCGCAAAATAGTAACAACACAAAATCCCTATATGAGAGAAATTGTCCTGTCGCACTAATAACAAAATTACTGTTAGTAAAAAATTGGTTCATTGTTTCTTCTGAAATATAATGATCAAATGTATTATTTCAAAGTATTTTGGTTATATTCCATTCAATGTTTAAGAATAGCAATAATATCACATATAAGTAATTTCGCCTACTTGAGACATTAAAATAAGTTTTTACAGTGTGTCAGTGTGTGATTTAAATTTCGACTATATCAAAAAAGAAAAAAAAAAAAAAACTTCTGGTTTTCAACACATTTACATGTTTTTAGATGCCCTGGACGTAATTTAACCCTTAATCCAAAATATTCTTAATAATATATAATCATTAACCCAAAATGATGGGCCTATCCAAAATATTGTTGATACTGTATCTCACGGATTAATTTACGGAATTCAAAATAGGTTTTTGTTTGGTTTCACCTTGAATTAACTAGGAACTGATTACTTTTTGGTGCATCAGTTACTGCTGATTTTCTATAGGACTCAAATTTTTAATCTGACAGCATAGGACAAAATTTCGTATAAATATGCACAAAGAAACATAAATTTAATCAAATATTGTGAAAAATAAATTATAATTAATTAGGACATTTTTTTGTATATGAAGAAGCTTTGTTTCCCTCATTGGGAAAAATGTATCTTCATCCTAAAGGGTATAAATTTGTAGTATGATAATTTTCAAGAGAATTCGTCATTATATTTAAATCCAAGGATTAAACGCTCATATTATATATTCATATCTATAATACAGTTCAATGAAACAATTACTAATAACATGGAAACTTCCATGTAAAATTCATTTAAAAGCGATAAAAATGTGTATGCAAAAACTTCCTTATTTTTAAATTAAAAGCAACATTTTATATATTTTTTACATTATTTTTTAAGCAGTATATCCAATATTTATCTGTTAGAAAAATAAAAATAAGACACAATATATCTATTGTTTTAATTTCTAAGTATTCTTTTTCCTTTCCTTTTCAATGTTTTAAAAATTATTGGTTATTAACTAATAGATTTATTGCCGAAATAATTGAATTAAAAATAAGTATGTAAGTGAGAACAAATAGCTACATTGATTTTTTTGCACATTTCTCGAAATTGAGCAATAAATTACATTGTATGTTAAATTGATTAAAACAATATTTAAAACACGATAAAAAAATACGTTTTTTCATAAATTTGTTCACTATCTCCTAATTAAATTTTCTTCGAATGTTTTTTATTTACAGTCTATTTAGTTTATGAAAAAATAAAAGGGTTTTTTATGTATAATCTAAATTTAATTTTGTTCAGGGCGTAAAACTCATGTAATGCAGGGAAGCTACCTTTGAACACACATATTTACTTTAAAGAACGATGCATAAATAAGAAATTATTAAGTGAATAACATATAAAACTTTAAAGAAAAGCTAAAGCTCCACAATTTATAGAATGTTATTTTATCGAATTTTGTGGAACGCATTTTTATCATTATTATTGAAATATATTTATAAAAAAGGAAAAATTAAATAAAATATGTTTATTTTTTTTTTTTTTTTTTTTAATTTATTTAATTTTTTTTTTTTTTGTTGTTGTTGAATTAAAAATACTTGACTATTTTCGCCAAATATATATATTAGTATTAAGCTTTTAGCTAATTTTTTGCTATAGTAAAATTGTTTAAATCTACATTGATACCATTTAAAAAAACATCTAATTTATTACTATCATTCGTTTAAAATTTAAGTTAATAATAATAATAATAATAATTATTATTATTATTATTATTTACATGTATCTAGAGTAAATAAAAATTATTTACATAGATCTTTAGTAAATAATAAACTTTTAGACAAAGAAACATGCGCAAAAACTAAATAATAATAATAACAATAATAATAACTTTAGTAGAGAAGAACTGAACAATTTTTTTAATAAATCTTCCCACACGTTAACGCTTTAAGAAATAGTGACACACTGTCTTTTATGATGCATGAATTTAATGTTTTACATGAAAACATATTTTCTTATTTTTTCCAGTGTTAAAATATTTTTTCTCATTGCAAAAATAAAAAAAAAATATGCATGTGTATACACATATATATATCTATATGTATATATATATCTCTCTCTCTCTATCTATATATATATATATATATATATAATGTAAACAGAACATGATTAATGTCTACATTTTTATAGAGACGAGTGACAAGCATTTGAACAATGACGTCCTATTTCTATTAGAGGAGAAAAGAAGATACTTGGTGGCATAAATTTAAAAACGTTTCATGCTATTTATATGCAAATTTTAACAATACTAATGGATATAATTATGGATTTTTTGAAAATTCTTTTAAAATCAAATATTAATTTGAAAATAAAGATTTTTTTTTGTCGAGACAAGTGCTGTCAGAAGTTAAAATATGTTAGAATTTTTTAGGTGTTTTTAATAAGCGTAATTTACTATTGTTAGAAAGACTTCTTGAGTATCTATTACAGCTATACATAAATCTCATTAATTTAAGATCAAAATAAGGCAAGTTTATATAGCAGTTTAAACTCACGGACTTTGCAAATAATCAGAAAAGTCCCCACAATTGCATACGTAAATTTTATAACATATTTCTGACTTGATTAAGTAATGCCAATTAACTTACTATGTAGAAATCAAACTTCCCGTTAACATAATTCGCAATTGTGTTTTATTATTATTATTTTTTTTTAAATTATTATTGTTATTATTGAAAAAGTATATTAAACGAAACTACATTATATGTAATTTTCTATTAGAAATTTACTATTTATAAAATAATATTGAAGAAATTCAATATTTTTGTAAATTTTAATAATAAAATTAATTTTATAATTATTTGAAAAGCATTATATATATATATATATATATATATATATACTAGCAGACCCGGCCACGCGTTGCTGTGGCTATGTTATACGTTGAATTATATTGTAGTAAAATATTCAATACATTAAAATTATTATTTACGAATAAAGACCATCCTTGATAACATCCTTGATCTTAGCAGACTTAGCCCGCTTTGCTGGTCCCTATTTTTAAATGATTCACTATAATTAAAGAATTCTCAAAATTGCATTAATTTTTAACATGTGAAAAAAAAAGAGAAAAATAAATCTGATCGGGAAAAATGTTCGACACTCATAATGAATCCATATATTATCGAAAGGAAAATGATATAAAATACAAAAAAAATCTTCTCTCATCGGTGGAATAATCTGTCCGGACCCCCACTGCCTGCGGCAGCGTATACCTGTGCAAACCGTGCGCACGGTTTCTTCGCCCACCGTTCCCGCCCTTCTTAATAAATCTATACTTTCGAAAATATCCGCAATCGATTTATCGGGCCTTAAAACTTAATAATACTAATTTTCAAAGCTCCAACTCTTATTTCTATTATTTTGCCCCTTTGCTCTCCCCCCTTCCGACTATTCTAAATAATTTTACAAATTCTAAAATATCTACAGTTTATTTGTAGGTGTCAAAAACCTGTATGCACCAATTTGAACGATCTAACTATATTTTTATTTTTTGCCCCTCTGCCCCCCTTCCCGCCCCTACTAATAAATTTACAAATTCGAAAATATCCGCAATCGATTTGTTGGTATCAAAAATTCTATGCACCAATTTTGAATGATCTAACTCCATTTTTATATTTTGCTCCTCTGCCCCCCCCCCTTTCCCGCTCCTCTTAATAATTTTACAAATTCGAAAATATCTGCAATCGATTTGTAGGTATCAAAAACTTCTATGTACCAATTTTGAGCAATGTAACTCTATTTTTATTTTTTTGCCCCTCCGCCCCTTTCCCGCCCCTCCTAATAACTTTACACTTTCGAAAATATCCTTATTCGATTTGCAGGCCTCTAAAACCTATCTATACCAATTTTGAACAGTCTATCTGCATTTCTTTTTTTTTTTTTTTTTTTTTTTTTTTTATTGTTTGTTTGTGAAATCACGTTTTGGCCCCTCCCCCCCCCCCTTTTGGCGGCGAATTTTGCAATAAAAACTATCCTATCTCTCAAGTTGGACCAAACTGCACACAGTGTCCAAATTTCATTAAAATCGGCTCATTAGTTTAGGAGTTCATCGCAGACAAACATAGTAATTTTTATATATAAAGATATATATATATATTAAAATTGCGACTATAATTTGAGATTTAAACTATCCTATCTCTCAAGTTGGATCGAACTGCACATGGTGTGCGAATTTTATTATAATCGGTTAAGTGATTTAGGAGTCCATTGAGGACAAACATTGTGACACGAGATTTATATATATTAAGATATATATATATATTGAAGAAATTCAACATTTTTCTTTAGTTTGAGTTTTTTATTTATGAATTAATAAAAATATCTATATATTGATATATTTAAAAAATATATAAGTAATATTATAAATAAAAATAATGTAATATATATATATATATAAAGTAATAATATAAATATAGGAAAATATACTTATAAAAGTGAATATATCAAAATGTATTTTTTTCATGTTTTAAATATGATTGTTTTAATTAAAAACTTAAAAATATTATCTACGAGCAATTATATTTTATAATTTAAACTTTATTATTATTTTGTTTTATTTTCAAGGTTTAAGTAACAGAAGAACTAACAATATAATTTTTATCATTTTTTAAGGCGTAATATAATAAATGTTATTATCAATGCTGTCATTATATGGTTCATTAAATACAAATTGGTACGTGTCACTTCTTTACCTCTATAAAATTAGAAGTTCTAAGAAAATGTGTGAACGATAAAAATACAGCAAATCAAAATTGCATAGACTATAATGATCAGAATAGCATATATAAAGTAATAATATAAATATAGGAAAATATACTTATAAAAGTGAATATATCAAAATGTATTTTTTTCATGTTTTAAATATGATTGTTTTAATTAAAAACTTAAAAATATTATCTACGAGCAATTATATTTTATAATTTAAACTTTATTATTATTTTGTTTTATTTTCAAGGTTTAAGTAACAGAAGAACTAACAATATAATTTTTATCATTTTTTAAGGCGTAATATAATAAATGTTATTATCAATGCTGTCATTATATGGTTCATTAAATAAAAATTTTTTACGTGTCACTTCTTTACCTCTATAAAATTAGAAGTTCTAAGAAAATGTGTGAACGATAAAAATACAGCAAATCAAAATTGCATAGACTATAATGATCAGAATAGCAATTAAAAAAAAAATCTTATAATTACGAGTTACAGGGTATTTTACCACGTACAACGTACTATAATTATATCTCTTACCTTACAAGTTATTCATTGTATGATATGTTTGAAATTATCTGTGTCGGTTACATTTTATCACGTTACATACTATACGAGAAATTTAAAGATACGTAAGGGAAAATCTATTCATGTGGCATTACAGAACCACAAAAGCTCACATGTGTAATTAATAATAACTATAATTTCTACATCATAAGTAACGTAATTATTAAAATAGGTTTTTTTTTTTTTTCTTTTTTTTTAAAGCGAATACACGCATTCTAGTTACTTTTCACTTGAAAATTATATAGTTTCAAAGAAAAAGATGAAAGTCTCTACAATGTAGGGGAAATAATCGCATCGACCTCTTACAATGATTTTTAAGCAGAATAACTAATATTCTTTTTGACTGTTAAATTAGCAACATCTGAACCAGCATGTCAGGTGTTGAAAAGAAATAGCTATTCAGAATAAAGGAAGGTGCAATTAAATTCACATAAATCTTTCAAATTTTCAACATTAACGAAAAAAAAAAAGATTATATATCTTAAAGTTTTTCACAAAATTAGCATTCTTAGAGAAATCTATCACACAGAAAAAATAATAAGTATATTAAACTATATTTCTGTATCTGAAGAAATAAAAAAATGAAACAAATAACAAAAAATAATCTTATTATTTATAAGAGAAAAACTTAAAAATAAAGTTAATTAATGCAATTAATTTAAAATATTGTAAAAAATATAATTTTATTTTGTAAGAAGTATGTTTAACTCTGTAAGGTTATTGCTATTTTAAATAGTTCATTTATAATTTTTAATAATGTTTCTGTGCACTAATGTATCAGAAACAATGGAAATAAAGTATATACAAATTGTCGTACACTGAACAAAGTTTAAAAGTTTTATGAAAGTTTTTTAATTTATTTTACTTATTATTTATATGAGCTTCGAAAAATATGAAAAAAAAAAACATTATTATATAAAATTTCATTTTGACACTCAGATTTGTGAAAGCACTCAGAAAAATTCTGCAAAATCTTTAATCATTTTTTCTTTGCGTGCGAGGTTAAGTACGTTTAGAGCTATTTGCCGTAACAAAAATAACTCTTTGATAACTTTATGACTTCAGAGTGTTGATTTTGGACTATCATTCTAACAAAAATACTGTCAAGAAAAGTGCATTAACTTAATCAATCAACATGCCTGATAATCTTATTAATAGCAATATTCGATTCAGTGTGAATATTTATGAAATGTTGTTATTGTTATTCTTTCGATTAAATTAATGTGGTTTTATAAAATTACTGATTTGATAATTTGTTTTGTATATTACTAATAACAATCTTATTAATCTTAAGAAATAATTTTAAGAATTATCATAATAGTTTTAAGAATCAAACAGTAATAAAAAACAACAACAATATTTGACTTTTTTTTTTTTTTTTTTTTTTTTTTTTAAGAATGTTCGAATAACATACAATTTTCCATTGAAACTTATAAGAATATCATAAAAATATTTAAAATATATTTTGAAAACACACAGACAACACAAGATACTTTTTTTTGCTTTAATTATAAATTTCTTGTACATAAAAAAAAAAGTAAGTAATGAAAAATGGAGCTTATCTGTACGTCAATAGTCTGTATTCATTTAGTGAGGTCACATGTTTAAATTTGGTTCCATTTCCCGTTTCATAAATATTTTAAACCATGTCTAAAAAATCAATTATGTTTATCAAAAAGGAAAATTATTTATTTTTAATGTTAGATTAATGTTTAATTAAATTAGATTATTATAAAATGTTACATTTATGTCAGATTACATTATTAATGTTAGTATTTATTCTTAGATTGATTTTAGTCATCTAAAATATTGGCATATTAAAAACTTGTTCAAAAATCTCAGTGGCTATGTTCGCAGTCTAAAACTGTTTTAAGTAGATTATAACTTCGACATATGCATATATATATATATACATATAATTAAAAGAGCAAAAAACGTAAAAGATTGATAAATATATTTCTCACATAAAACAATACATAGATTCACCTAATATCATATAATAAAGTTTCTTCTGTATATTGAGCAAAACTTTTTACAATTTAACTAGTGTTATTGCACCCTTGAAAAGCGAACATACTTAAAATCTGGAAATCTGTTGATAAAAATGTCAGCCAAGTCTAAGAATCTTCCCTTAATATGTAAGAAAATGTAAAATAACAAAATATATACAAAGTAAAATGACACTACATTAGTAATTAATAAAAAATAAGCCCAATTCCCAATCTAAAATACAGAAGACTAAAGGTATTGAGGAATCATCAATAGAATGTGTTTAGTATGGTGTTTACGATAATGTCTGAAAAATACTGAAAATCATTTATTTAAATCAATTATTAACTGAAATCAACTATTTAAATTATTGCCTAAAATATACTTTTCACAAAAATAGATATATGATAGCTTGGATTTAAAAGGTAAATCGTTAACTTCAAAAGCAATGTTATGCATAAAAATTATCGTTGGAGTTTTTTTTTTTTTTTTTTTTTTTTTTTTTTTTTTACCGCTTTGCCTTTTGGTTGTAAACATTAATGAAATTTTCATTGTGTGAAATTTTCTCATTGTGTTTTTCTTTAAAAAAGAAGTAATAAATATTGAATATTTGTCTTTTTTTTTTTTTTTAACGGATGGTATTTAAGACTTAAGTAGTAATCTACAAATTAAATTTTTTGCTTAATTTTGCGTTGGTGGAAATTTGTAAAACATAGTTTTATATATATATATATATATATATATCTATATATATCTATATATCTATATATCTATATATCTATATCTATATCTATATATATATATATATATACAGTCAGTAACAAAGGTATGCGAACACTAGAAAAAATTCCTATATAAAAAAGTAGATTTAATACAGCTTTGTTAAATAAACCCTTGTCGAATCATGTTCTGACTAAGGCAAGGATTTATTTAATAAAACAGTATTAACTCTACTTTTTTTTATATAGGAATTTTTGCTAGTGTTTGGATACTTTTGTTATCAACTGTATATATATATATATATATATATAATTTGAATTAAAATTAATTTTTGATTATACAAAAGATAAATACGAAAAAAGGATGTAACTTTTTAGTGGGTTCTAAAATAGGATTTAGTAAATTGTACTTCATTATACTCAACAGTATCATATTTACTTTTTAAAGGATTGAAATATTTTTTTTAAAGAAAAATAAAATAATTAATTAAAAATATTATTTCAAATAATCTGAAATCAAAAGAAACAACATTATTCACCCAATTTGGATGGACTTTTGCAAATCCATTCAAATGATCTAATGTATATTTATTTGACCATAAAAGGATAAAATATTACCACATAATTAAACAATTAGTTCTAGTATATACAATAATATATGTATCGTAATGAAATAGACAATTTAAATTTACAAAGTAAAATTTGCAAAAATTAGGATAATTCAAAAAAATATTGTTGGCATCACTTGCAAAGGATACTTTCTTCTGTGTTTCGTTGCGGAATAAATAGATTTTCCAATTTGAAATGGGTCGAGCATATGAGAAGATGTTCGGATACGTTTTATTAATATGTCTCCGTTATCATAGGAATCTCTTTATAAAAGGATAAAAAAGGAAAAATAGCATTCTGTTGAACTCTGTACATATCCGTACACTACAAAGGGCAATAAACGACGTTTACCATTAATTTAATTTAGCATATCATTGATACACGAGATTTACACAATACGAAGCACCCTTATTTATTTTGATCTACAATTTGGCAACTGAAATAACGTGACACATCTTTTAATTTAGTGGTGTGGTTACTTATATCCAGCTAGAGATTTTTTTTTTCTCTAGTATAGAAAAACCTGTCAGTAGATTTCGCACAAACTCGAAGCATTCCAAAACAAGAAAACGACATTACCAAGCTATAAACAAACGATAATGAGTAATTATATATAAATAATCACTCATAAAATTGAATTAGGATCAAATGTAACCATAACCTTTTCTACGTATCGAATATTTTTCTCTTAACTTTTATTAGCGTAAATTAGTGTTTTCCACAACCAACGCTTACATACACACACACACACACACACACACACACATATATATATATAT
>OZ005652.1:360802601-360990759 GCA_963930645.1 Salticus scenicus | reverse complement strand
TTTGTAGTATTAAATAAAGATGTAGTATTATTGATTTTCTTTGCCGGAAAAATATTGTAGAAGTAGATAATTTAAAAAATACTATCCCACACAGCACATACGTCCAAATTTTTTTCATTTCTCGTCTCGTACGTCCAAAACACGTCCCTCCAGAGAACTGACATCCCATTTTTGTCACATGCTCACATAAATTCAACCATCATGTTGAAAGTATGTGTCGTGAGTAACCAAATTTGGACATACATTATTAGAAAAATATCTTGGAAGTAATGTGTTCCACATTTGAGCGAATTCATCCCAATGAAGTGTCCTTTTACGTTGAATTCAACACAATAAGCATGCAGCGTACTTTTTACTAAAACGGAACGAGCAACTGGGCATGCGCATTCAACCAACCATTCCACTTTTCCTCTCGTCCGTGGCTTCGCTTTCGCCCGCCACCATGTTATCATTTTGATTATGTGAAAATGCGAAAGAAGAAATAATTGCGTTGTATAATTAATGTTATGATTGTAGATTTCGACGAAATCGTCATATATGCTGTATTGTCCACCGTCGCCAAGCTTGTGACAACGATTTTACATTCTTGTTCTATACAGAATGCGATCTGAAAATAATTGTCATGTAAGTATCTAAAATAATTTAATTTAATTTTCATTTCTGATATTTGACTTTAATGTAATAATGCTTATTATACCTGAAAAGGTTTATTATTTGTAAAATTTAATTTCATGGGTGGTTTTAGTTTTTGTTTGTTGTGTATCATTTCTTATCCATTGATTTATCGATCCATAAATATTATTACATGGCCTAATGGACCTTTCTTTTATTTTAAGCAGAAATGAAAATATCTGTACAAGTATTTTCTTGTAAACTTAATCGGAATTTCCATTGCTTTTTAACCATTCAAGCATGCCTTTATCAGTTGATTAACTTTGATAAACAATGCAAAAATGTGTTCATGAAAGCTTAAATTTATTTTAAAACTGTTGTAGTTTTATTTAACTCTCTCAAATTAAAAAAAAAAAAAAATTAAGATTGATTTCATTAATGAAAGTTGTTATTTAAGTATGAGAAATTCAGTAATTCTGAAGTTAACTTATGTCAATAACAACTGTAAAATTTTCGAACGAACCATAGAAAATGAGAATAAACAAAGATTTCTAATGAACTGCTTGTACTGGTTTGGATTTTCTTATCTAGAATATGTATACTCTTTAACTTATTTTTCACGAGTAATTTTTTTCCTAAATATTGTAAATATTATATATTTATGTATATTAAATATTATATATGTGCAATTTACAATTAAAAGCCAAACCATTAATTTCTCTTTTTCTGTTTTGAATCTCTTATCTACAATATGTATACTCTTTAATTTATTAAATTTAGTTATGTTTTTCTCAAGAGTAATTTTTTTTCTAAATGTTGTAAATATTATATTTATATATATTAAATATATATGTGCAAGTTACAATTAGAAGAAAAGCCAAACCATTAATTTCTCATTCTCTCACTTTTTATTTAATGATTTTAAATTGGTATTTTTAGTTTTCTGCTATTTATGTGTTAATACCAATAGCAGAAACAGTTCAGCCAACACTGCAGGTTAATTTAACAATCCATAAATGAGATACACTTAATAATAAATCAATGCCGTAGCTAAAGAGTTATACTTTCTCCTTTGTAAATGCAAATTTTGCACATTTTATGAATTATATTATTTCTTTTTATTATACCAGACCTGATCTCAGATTCTCTGATTGCAGAATTTTGTTTGATTGTAGATAGATAAAAAATTCTTCCTGTGCACATGTGTATACGTATATTTATATAAAGTTCAAAATTACAGTTAACATTATGTAAACTATGAAAATTGTAACTTCGTGTTGATGGTATTTTTTGATTAGGCTTAAATTTTGTTTTTAAAAATTAGATTTTTCTTGGAGGTAATTATTAAATGTAAACTATTACTCATGATATGTTTTTTCCCCCTACAGTTGGAATGTAAACTCTGAAATGTATTTTTTTTTTTTCCCTTTCTGTATACAATATTTATAAGCTATTTTTTTTTTTTTTTTTAATTTTGGCCTTTTGTATTTTTCTTCCCAGATTATTTATTTAAGAAGTTAATGAATATGTAAGGAATCTAGCTTTGGCCTGCAGTCTCCTAGCAGACCTTCAGTTTAAATTGCAAATTAATAAGTAAGACTTTCTGCTTATAACTCAGTACTAATCATTGCAAGACAGTTCTTTTTTTTTTTTTTTTTAATCAAGATTTATTTGATTTTAATGATTTTTTAAAACTATTCATACATTATTGTGCAACACTTGTATTTTATTCTGTGTATTTTTATGTATATATATGTAAATATTTACACTATCAATCATTTTACTTAAATTATAAATAATATTCTATTCCGATAGAAAAAATCCATGTAGGCATTTATTACCAATATTTCTATTCAAATTAGTATCATTATAATATAAGAAATAATCTTATAACAGTCACAAATGCTGTAGTACGAGCCACTCAACCTGAGAATTTGTAGTACTATAATGTATTGAAATAAAGAAAGTCTGGTGGACTGCGGTAATTCTCGATCAATGTGTTTCTAGGTTAATTAATGTTCACCCACCTTATAATAGTATGCTTAAACAAAAATTAAAAAGTATTGTTAACAATTCAAGAACATTGTAGTTTAATGTACAAAATAAAAAAAAGTCACCATTTTTGCTGAAAATTAATAAATAAAAATATATATTAAACTGCTACAAAAGCATCTTGAAAAAAGATTGTTTCTGAAAATCACACATTTTACTTAGATTCTTAGTGGCACAACATTTCTATTTTTTTTTTTTTTTTTAAATGTTATTTTACAACTATATATAATATAAGCCTTTAAATTACGTTAATAATGTTTCTGTAATTTAGTATACTGGTTATACAACTATATTGATTTATACAACAGATTCTTTTTTTTTACATATGTTTAAAATTATTTTAGACATATTTATCAATGTACATATATGTAGTGTGCATCTATAATATATATTCATTAATGCACATCAAAAAATCATAATATGTATTTTGCTTAAAATTAAAACCGGTTTTGTTATAGGTTTCATATCAAAATCAAAACTATCTTTCAAGCTATTTCAAAATTTTGTAGTAAGCATGACTAATTAAGATCAAGATTACTAAGTACTGTACTGAATGCTAATAAATTAAATTGTATTTTATTGTACACACTTGTGATTTAAATTATACAGTTATATAAAAAGTTATTTATTTTTAACTGTTAACTTCAATACATTAAATTAAAGAAAAGTTCAAATGAAAGCCAACTATTTTATCTTTATTTCATAGTACAAATAAACTGTAATAACAATAAATGGTCTTTTTTATAACTAAATGTTTAAATTAAAATATATAATAAAACTGAAATATTTTTAATGGGTAATTGCAATACTTAACTATAAATCAAAGAAAAGTTCATATCAAAAACGTAGTAGTTTATCTTTATTTCATAGTAAAAAATAAACTGTAATAATAATAAATGGTTTTATTTATTAAGGATATAATAAAAATGCATGGTTGAAATAAAATATATAATAAAATTAGGACAGTAATGCTATATACATTATGCTTTTAAATGTTATAAAGTGTTTTGCCAATAAGTTTGGATGTAATTTCAAAACAAATAAAAATAGTAAATTAACTACTATGCTTATTAAAAAAAAAAAAAAAAAAAAAAAAACCATTTATAATCAGGGGTCGATCCAGGCAAAATTTGGGTCCCTTTTGCGGCTCCTTCACAAAATTCCACACAGTAAAAAGGGGCCCTTCAGAAAATTCAAATTCATAAAAAGGTACCCTTCCCAAAATTCAAATCCATACAAAGGGACTCTTCACAAAATTCAAATTTATAAAATGAGTCCCTTCACAAGATTTTTTGTTTTATAAAAAGGATCCTTTTATTAAATGTTTTCATATTTTCAGTATTATTTTTAATTTATGCCTTAATTTGGCTCAACGAAACTCTATTAAAACAGGAATATTAAAACATCAACGAAACTCTATTAACTTGATATTAAACATTACATAAAGTGATTGTAAAAACTGAAGATTTTACACAATATTTTACTTTTTCACAAAAATATTTTATGTTTCACAAAAATATTTTGTTTTTCACAAAAAAGGGACCCAAAAATTAAAACATGGATTGACTCCTGATAATATGTAATTAAAATCAGGTTTATGTTAAAAATGATATAATTTGTAGTCCAAATTAATCAATATAGCTATCATTTGAACAAAAAATGTCCTGATCCGTAATTGCCCTGGAGTAGGGGTGCGATCGATATTTACCCGGTTGCTGGGGCAATTACTGATCAATGAATTTTTTCAATTAAACAAACTTTTAAAACATTTTAATCAAAGTCTATATTTTATTGAATAAACACATGATAGAGCTTTAACCATGCTAAATTTGGTTAACATCAATTGCGATATTTTTAGAGTTATTTAGATGTTTGTGTTTTTTGATCGGGAATTACCCTCGCCCACCCTAAAATCTTATCCATGCTATGGAACGGATAAAATAATTTTGGAAAAGGGTAATTTATTAGGGAAAATGACATCATAACTGAAACAACATATTAAGAGGAAACTTTTACTCACACTTCCCAAACAAAATAAAGAGAATAAGGAGTTCAGAAAAAAAAAACGTAGGATATCCTAAAAAACTTATATTTAAGCTAAACTAATATAATTTGAATCAAGAAAATGTTTTCACACTATACCCATTAACAAAATTCACATTTTCATTACCATCTTAATACTTTCACTTATTCTTATAACTTTTCTGTATTGAGTCGGGACAATTCATTAAACAAGCAGTGACAGCTGCCTTGAACTGTATGTAACTGATTATATATAATTAAATTTAATGGTTATGGAGTTTTTTAAAAAAAATTTGGAGGCTTCAGCAGGGACCGATTTATTCCTGCGGAGGCCTAGGGCACTCATGTTTAATGGGCCCTTTCTTCTGAAACTTTAATATTTATAATCCTCTATTCTATTAATCTATACAGAGAAAATATTTTAAAGGTAAATATTTTTTTCTGCACATGATTATACAGTTTACCAAATGATTAAACACTGATTATCTATATTTAAATAACTGATAACTTAACATACTATCATTTTACGGCAAAGTATATATTGTTCGAAATAATACAAACAATGATCAATTTCCATAGCGCACACAATGGAAATATTCACAATTAGTAAAAAAAAAAAAAAAAAAAAAAAAAAAAAAAATTGTATTTTATATATTATAGGATAAAAATTCAATAAACAAAAAAGTGTAACTTATGATGAAGCCAATGTACTATCTGTAAACTGATTCATGCACTAAATTAGACAGCATTGCAAACATGCCAACAGTTTAATTTATTTCAGAGGATTGTAAATACCTACCCTTTTAACATCACTTTATTTGTATTGATTTTTTTTTTTTTTTTTTTTTTCAAATATGGTAGGACAAATAAGAGGCACACAGCACAATACTATTTCCATTTGTTGACGAAAAAATGAAAATTATCGATCATCATAGAAAATTTTCATTCTAACTATTTTTTTAAATGTATGGTGGAATTTCTTGAAGGCCCAAGGCATGTGTCCTGAATGCTCTGCCATAAGTCAGGCGCTGGGCTTCAGGGCTTTTTAAACACTACAATGTAAAATATGCCATTATTTTAAAAATATTATGTGTGCCAATATTAAAAGATATAAACTGATATGAGAACTATAAATAAGCAAGAAAATGTTTTCTTTTGTAAATATCAACTGCAAGGCTGGCAGAGACAAACTATCATATTATATATATATTAATCCTCGCTTTCCCAAGATGGGGTCATTTTGACCCCATTTTGAAGTTGAAATCTAGTTAAGCACGCCTCATTCAAAAAGTGTGCTAATTCGCCACAGATAGCAAACATAACCAGTGGAATTTTGCAACTTCTAAACGATATAAAAAGGTGCTGTGCTGGTGATTTTCGCCAAGTGTGCCAAGCGGCACCCGAAAGCAATTTTTTTGCAGTAATGCCATGATCTTGGGAAAGCGAGGGTTAATCAATTAATTATACACTAACTAAATATTTATAATTCATACATCAGTCATAAGGTTGTGCTTGTATAAATAATTAAAATATGATAAATGGTTAAAATGTATAAATAATTAAGAAAATTAAGATATAAATTATTTTTTTATTTATCAATGTTGCTTAGTAGAGACGAATCTAAAGTCAAGGTATCCAAATAAATATTGGCCCACCAGCGGCCGAGCGGTTCTGCGCTCAAAGCTGGTAGATGGGAGGTGCCGGGTTCGATCCCAGGTCGCGCTCATCGACCTAGCCGTTCGGAGTTTTCCGTGGTTTCCTCCGAAACTCGCGTAAATACGGGCTAGGACCCCTTAGAAAGACCCCCACGGAGGGCATTCCCCCTATTGGCCTAGGACACATAAGGAGTCAATCGGCCTTAATCCTCCAACCAACCAACCAACCAAATAAATATTAGCTTGTTTAATAATATTTTGTTACATTTTACAAATTATATTTTTAAATTTCTATAAGAAATATTTAAAAACCACATCTTTTTTAAAGCTGGATGTACAGTTTCATTCCACTAAAGCCATTAACTTTAATATGTAAAAAAAGTGATTTAAATCAGTGATAGTTTTTACTTTTTTACTTTTTAAATCAATTGATTTAAATCACTACAACCCTGTTGCAAGATTCTCAATTAATAGCGTTTGCATACAAAGTTTTTATTCATTAGCTTTACAAGGCAAAATTAGCTCTGGCCGCATGGTCAGTTACTACTGAAGAATTAGCCACTAATAAATTTGCTGCGGGTAGCCACCACAATAGCCACTGTTTGGCTACCTGCTGCAATTTTCACACACACACACACACACACACACACACACACACACACAAAATGTTTGTTTCCCTCAGTTGATTAATTTTAGCTTTAACATGTGTATGCAGTAGGAAATCCACTCCCAGAAATCCATAGCACTTGGGACCAGAGACTACAAATTTGAAAATTTTATGGATTTTAGTTTTTTTTTTTTTTTTTTTTTTTACTTGTTTGCAGTATAGACAAATGGTTTTTTTTATTCGTTTTATTTTTATTCTTTGAAATTACTTTTTATTTAAGCAAAAAACTTTATTATAAATTTCATTGTTTACTTTGGTTGCAACTTTTTAAAAGTATATAACTTTTTAAAAGTATTTATAATTTTAGTAATACATATTAGGGTATTTATTTGCATTGTATAATTTTATATTGCTACTATTCAAAAGTTCTTAAAACATTGTTTTTATCATATTAACTAGTATGCTGTGGCCATCACAAGTCTTTCTTCGATATAATCCTGTACAAATTTACACAATATAAATTATTTGTTAAATTATAATTTATTAAAATTATTTTCCATGATGAATGCAGACGATTTTTATCTGAAAGTAGTTTAATATTAAATGCCAAAAGAAAATCAGTTTTGTTCAGACATGAGAAGAAATGAATTTTCTTCCCATTATTTCATTTATTTATTTTTTCATTAAAAATGGAAAAAATCAATAACATAGTATAAATTATCACTGATCTATTGTTTGATCATTCATTTTAAAGGTGTTGACAAGTTCTTTCGAAGATACCCATATTGAAAATTAACGAATTCCAAGCGTCAAATTTCGTTCAAGGGTTTTGAGATACAGTACCTACAAAATTTGTAACACACACACAGACAGACATTTTCTAAAAGCAGTCAAATTGTGATCAGGACATCTCAAAACATGTAAATACATCAAAAACTGTTTACAAATTTTCACAAAGCCAATACTTCCTTCAAACATAGAAGACAGCAAAAATAAGATTTTTTTTTTTTGCTAAGTTTTTTATGGCAAAAATGAAAGAAAAAATCGATAATGTTGTTTTAAATTAACGCAGATCAGTGGTTCAGCCATTTCTTCTTCTTCTTCTTTTTTTTTTTCTTTTTCGTATGCATATAAAGAGAAAGTATCGAATTAGTAAAAAGTTTCAAACTCCAGTTTTGATGGATTTACACGTTTCAGGATGTTCTGATCACGATTGAACTGATTTTAGAAAATGTTTGTCTGTCAGTCAGTCTTTCTCTCTCTCTCTGTGTGTGTGTATCACTAATGTAGTAGACACTGCATCTCATTAACCAATTAATGAAATTTAACCATACTTGGAATTTTGTTGAAACCTGACATAAACTGATACAGATTAGATTTGGCGATCAATTGTTCAACAGGTCGGGCTCTAATCCCATTTTTTCTAAATTTTTAACACGAACAAAACAAAATTTCATATAACTCTACAAAATGAGTTATTTTAAACAATGTAATTATAAAATTAATTGTTAATTAATAATTGTTAATCAATGATTGTGAAATTATTATAAATTATTGATAATAGTAGTAATAAATTAGGGGGGGGGGGATGTGCATCTGAAAACTTCGTTTCCTGTAGTGATGTAACTCTGTCACATAAAAATCGTCTACATTTATATGGAAATTAATTTAATAAATTTCTATTTTATGATTTTGGTGTATAATTAAAATTATACAGAAGAAAGTCTTGTGGTGGTACTATCACACTAAAGGTATTGATAAGCTCTTTTAAAAGATACCCATGGTGAAAACTTGTCCCCTCTGGGCAATAAATGTAAAGGAAAATGTATTCCATAGTCTGCAGAACTGCTTTTCTTTTTCTGTTTTTTAGTAGCTTTTAAAATAATTTATATTTTTTTCCATACATTTGGATAGAGATCATTGCATTATTTGATCTGTATAAATCATGTTAAAAAAAATCACCTAGGAAGCAATAAGCCTAGGATAAATAAAGCTTATAAAATAAAATTTGATTCGTAGAGTTTAGAGTGCTATTCAGTCAAATGTGATATCATTGACAGTTTATTACCTACAATTTCACAGTAAAAATATAAAAAATAATTAGAAAAAATTAATTATAATAGAACTAACCTTTAATAGCTATTTGTTTTTAGCATCATGAAGTATATATATTAACGTTTATCAATAATTGTTTCAAAATTTTTGAGCTATAATGATGTTCTATTATAATTATTATTATTATTCACGTTTAATTTTAATATGTTTGTCAACTAATTTAAAGTTAATATAAGGTTATTATTATCATGTTTCAATTAATTAAGAAATGATGAAAAATTTGAAAAATCGGGCTTCATAATGTACTAGGACATCTCAGTAAGCATCTTCGTGTTGAATCACATGACTGTCCTTATTACCATTTTAGTGTTATGCTGTCTGGAGACACACGTCCAGACACTGTCTTTTTTATATATGAAGATTTACTCGTATTATTGAAAAATCTAGTACTTATTGTAGATGAGAAAATTCAAAACTGATTGGTTTCAATTAAATAATCATACAAAATTGTTTCTTATAAATACCACAACTTGCATATTGTTATTGAATATAATTTTTGGTTTATGGGAGAACATAACTGTCAGTTTTTATTTATTTATTTATTTTTCCTTTTGAAATGTTTTTTATTTTCTCTCTCTGCAGGTGCTGCGAGAACTTGTCTATTACAGAGAAAAACATTAGATGTTGAATTAAATTAGTAATGTTCAATTAGCTTCGCTATGCAAATAAAGAAATTTTATGTAATTTTTTAAATAAAAATGCATAAATACATATTGTTTCTTTTGATTCTTTTTGAAATTTGAATCTCAAACCAATACAGGTAGGTTGGAAGTCAGTCCTTCGTTGTATCTTGCCGAACAGTCCACAATTTGTAGTAATTAAAACAAATTCAGCATATGGAACAAAGCACAAATAAAATTAATATGTTTAATCAAATAGAAAATACGTATGTATGTATATATATATATATATAAAAGCATATGTAAAAAAAAAGCAAATCAGTTTTGGTAAAAATATGTGTGTTTTTAAGCTACGTAAGTACTTTCTAATTTTTTCTCTTGTTTTTATATTTTATCTAATAATTGCACTGAGTTTAATTTTGTTTCTAATATTGACGTTCACTGAGACTTGATTCTTGGCTTTTTATTTTTAGCTGCATTTCATTGATACAACCCGTCGTCCAAAAAAGTTGGATCATATTAATTACAGTGATTTGATTTAGTGATTACCTTTACAGTTTTACTTCACAACCACCATTATGCATCACAATGAGAAAACATGGAGGTAATCAGGAATTTAACTGCCTGTAATTAATGTGATCCAACTTTGTTGAATGCCAGGTGGTATGAAATGCTGCTAAAAAAAAAAAAAGTCAAGGGTTACATACAAACGGAACGCTTGCAGTTTCGATGACGTAAATTTTGCAAGTTTTTTGCAAATACAGTCGGCAACAAAAGTAACAGAGCACTAGCGAAAATTCCTATGTAAAAAAAGTACACTTAATGCAGGTTTGTTAAATAAATCCTTGTCGAATCCTGTTCTTAGTCAGTCTAAGAACATGATTCGACAAGGATTTATTTAACAAAACAGTGTTAAGTGTGCTTTTTTCACATAGGAATTTTTGCTAGTGCTTGGATACTTTTGCTGCCGACTGCAGTCATACATTTGGAACGCCTGCAAACGGCTTTGCAACTGGAAGTGTTTCATTTGTATGTACCCCCAAGAGTCAAGTCCTTTGAGCATCAAAAGGGGATGCAACTTAGAGAGACAATGGGAATGAATATGTTCATAAAGATAAAATTTATATGGTGGTATTTAAAATATTTGAAAATTGTACATACAGTACACTTATGCTGCTATTACATAAAAACTTTTTGCACAACATTTGAACCGATTTTTGCTCTAATTTCTGGAGACTGAAAAAAATTTTTGGTTCGGAAAGTTCTCCAAAATACTTCAGATCTCAGTGGATGGTGTCACATTCAGTCTGTGCCTGGAACCGGTTTGTAGCTGCATCTATAATGAACCAGTTCTGGTCCTAGACTGAAAGTGGTGCCATTTACTGAGATCAAAAAAGGAGAGTGACAAAAAATCAGTTTCAACTGTCAACATCACCTAAAACATGTGCTGAGGAAGTTCTGGATCTGGAAAGAATGCTATATATATTAGCTCTGAATAAAGCTATTAAGTTTTATCTTTAATTACAGTATAAAAGTTTCATGTTTTTTAGTAATAGTAAAATGTGGAATTGATGCATTTTTCTAATTTGGATTCTGTGTCTCCATTTGACATATTTGTGATCCATATTAGTTAAATGTAAATTGGAAGAATGTAATGTTTTTATTATAAGCTTTTAAGACAAAGTTATAGCAATTCAAAAATCATGAGAAAGGTTAAAAAAATGTTATTTAAAAAATTGCTCAAAATTATTTACAAGGAATTAGGTGAATAATAATTAATGTTCATTAGTTGTTAATTAAAGAAAACACTTGTTATTTATAGACATAAATTTTACTATTAAAGATGTGATTCTTTTAGATTAGGTTATGCTCAGTTGGTGATCCATGTATGCTAAATTAATTTTATATGAAAAAATCTGGAGTGACTCTGTTTGACTTTCTGATAAATTAAAGTAAGCGAAGTTGTTAAATGAAGAGAAGAGAAAATTATAATAGGGCATTTGAGTAATTTTCTCCATATAGTGTGTTCTTTAACATTATTGTACTTTAAAGAATTTGAGCCTGTAGATCATAATGTTAAAGAATTTCGCATTGTGTCACTATAAAATAACTAAGCACTAGATACTCCAAAATCAATAGGTCTTGTGTTACGGTGACCTATAGCATATATACCAACATTCAGGTAAATTCATCAATGCATTCAGATGCTATCATGTTCACTCACACATATATACTACACACACATGCATATAGTATCGTGAAAATAGCAAAAATGAACTCTGAGACCTCAAAGCCTATCGAAATACCAAAATCTCAAAGTAAAATTTTGTCATGATTACAATATTTTCTTTACATATTTATATTTGTAGAGTATAAGTAATATTGCTATTGCTAGGGGATAAGGCTGATTATCTATTTTATGAATTTAAAACTGCAGGGATACTTTTTTATATTTGTGTGTTGGGGGGGGGGGGGGGAGTAAATCCCCAACAGACAGAATTTTCTGTAATGATTTGCAGACTGCAGTATAGAACTGCTAAACTAAGTTTTAAATCACATGAAGCTATTAGCAATTAATAAATTAAGTAATATCTGCATATAAAAAGAAAACAAAGAATGTACAAAATAACAGTAATCTAGAGACATGATGTAAATTGTATTACTTTTCTTATCTGTATACATGGTAGAGAAAGTTTTTTTTTTTTTTTTTGAATCAAATAGCTGAAATTGAGTTTTTGTTGAATTTAAATGTTTTGAGGTCCCCTGAATCTGAAAATCATGTTTTTAGCAGTTAGTCTGTATATCTGTCTGTTATCAACATATCTCTAGAACAAATAGTAGCAGAAAGTCCAAACTATAATGTACAAAATGTGCATCATATAGGGACGCTACACTAAACTTTTCTTTGAGATCAAGCAAGTAGATCGTGTACAAGGGCATCCAAGAGAATTCAAACATATTATCCTTGGAAAAATTTCGAGTAAGTACAGTGTAACAGCATTAAGCTGACTTAAACAATTTTTTTTTATAATGCATAAAAACATGTTTTGTGTATATTGTGATATGGAAATCATTCATCTTTTGTTTACAGGGCTACCCAAAATATTTGGATATTTGGGGCTATACTTATATTGACCAAACGTCCCCATTTTCTGGGGACAAATGGGGACTTCCTTTTTTTTTTTTTTTGAAGGCATTTTTCTAAGTTTTAAATAATTGTAGAAAGTAAATTATTAATCAGTAATACTTTATTTTTAGTCCTTATTTATTAGGAATGAAAAAATACACCCATAATTCGATAATTGTAGCAATTTTTAACGCTTCTCTATTATAAAGATATTTTGATCAGGTCAGCCTAGCTATACTTGAAAATTGCTGGAATAGTAATTCATTTTTTGTTAGGTGTTTTTTGATTGGGACTAAATTTAAGTACACAATATTGTTTATAGACAATATGACAACAGAGCTACCAAAAATTGAGCTAAATGTTCTTTTATATTCAGTGTAATTGATGAGAGTGCTTCGATGCACGTTACTGTGTCGACGAACACTGCTCAGAAAGAAAAATTAGTTTTTCAAATTCATACCGTAAAAAAAGTAATTTTTGAAATTTAACTTTGTTTTTTCTTGTATAATATCATGTTTTGAGTTAAACTGATTACAAAAGTCCAATTTTTAGTGATTAATCTGTATGTATTTAAATTACCATATCTTAAAAAATCTGGTGTGTCACACACATCATTTTCTCTTACCCTGCATTTCAATATTATAATGATTGATTGCATATTAAATTTTAAGTTCAATAGCATAAGATAATAAAATTCAATATACTTTTAGAACATTCTAAAATAGTTTTAAAAACAATTTTATTTGATATGCAGTTCTGTGCATAGAATTATTACAAAAAAAAAAAAAAAAAAAAAAAAAAAAAAAACTAGGCTATTATTAATTTACTTTCAAACTTGCCAGTCTTTATAAAATTTTTGCCAGTAACCTAATATGAAATTCAAAGTGCTTAATTTGAATTTCCTGCAGTTATTTACTATTAAGTTATGCGATAACAGATACACATACAGCATACAGATCAACTGCTAAAAATTGGACTTTCGTAATCAGGCCACTTCAAAACATGATATAATACAAAAAACAAAGTTGAAAATAAAACTTCAAAAATTACTTTATTTACACTATGCATATGAAACATTAATTGTGCAGTGTCCGGCACCATAGTAAAATATACAAACCACTTCACCACTTCTGTTAATTAGATTCAATAGAAAAGAACATCTTGCTTAATTCTGAGTATCCCTGTATATTGTCTATAATCAACATGCACTATTAAGAATACTTTATATTAAAAATTAGTCTTCTTTGAAAAGCATTTAACGCAAAAGGAATTATGATTCCTCCAAGTATAGCCCCATCTAAATACTTTAATTGGCCTTGTAAATGAATGATGAATAATTTTCATACCACAATCTACACAAAACATGCTTTTAAGAATTAAAAAAAATATTCCAAAATTCCATTTTGGTTAAGTCAGCCTGTAGATGTTACACTGTATTTGCCAGATATTTTCCCTTAGACAATGTATTTGAATTCACTTGGATGTTCCTGTACACAATCCATTTGCTTGGTCTCAACGAAAAGTTTACTGTAACATCCCTATATGATACGCATTTAGAATACTAAGTTTGAACTTTCTGCTATTATTTGTTCTTGAGATATGTTGATAACAGATACACACTCAGACTAACCGCTAAAAACATGGTTTTGGGATTCAGGGGGCCTCAAAATGTGTACATATGATAAAAACACACTTTCAAAAATTTGACTGATAAACAATACATTACCTATGTGGGAAGAGAAAGTAAAAAAAAGTAACTGCATGAAATTCGAATTTGATATTTTGAAGTACTTTTTAAGTTGCCACTTAAAAGTTTGATCAAAATTGGTAAGTTTGAAGTCAAATTAATAACAGCCCCTTTTTTTTTTTAATAACTCTAAGCACTACTGTTGAGCGGGGCTTGAAGGGTTGGTATCCCTCTTACATACAATTATATGTCGAATAACTATTCCTAAACCAGTTTTAAATTATTTTTGAATTACATTGAACTTTATTATCCTACGTTATTTATCTCAAGACTTAAGCAATCTACTTATATAATATTAAAATGCAGGGAAAGAGGAAGTCGTGTGAGTGATACACCAGATTATTTAAGTACTTTATTGAAGCCTGGCTTTTTTTTTTGTGTGTGTGTTTTTAAATTAATCTGCAGAGCTCTCTGCTATGCTGTACTATTTCTGCTACTAGAACCTACTCTTATATCAGATTTTTTTTCTTTTCTTTTGTATATATATATATATATATATATATATATATATATATATATATATATATAAATTTAATGTTGCAATTAAACCTTCTGTTATTGCTTTACGACATTTGATTTTGCTTTACGACATTTGATTTCACTTTTTTAATATTAAGAATAAATGCTGTTAATTTTCATAGCAGGTAATCTTCAAAAATATCAACAGATTTTCAGAAAATATGTCATTTTAAAAGTGCATGATATTACAAGTCAACAAGAAATAGATAGTTAGGCTTTGCATACAATCTCCTGTTCCCAAGATTAATTTCAGATTTTATTCCACCAATACTGATCTTGTACTTCTGCAAAAGAAAAAAACTGATGTGGACACCACATGACTTCCTTATACACCTTTAGAAATATATACATAATGTTAAAAAGCATTATCATTAGACCCGAGACAGTTGGCTAAAAATATTTTAAAAATGCATTGTCAATGTGTTCTGAGCTTTTCTGAAAGTTTCAAATGCCTAACTAGTCAAGAAGTCAGTTAAAAATCGATTGCAAGATTTGTACTTGTAACGCTGCCGAAGGCAGCAGGGACCTGAAACAGTTCTCTAAAATTATTTTAAAAATGCATTTTCACCATGTTCTGAACTATTCTGGAAGTTTCAAATGTCTAGCTAGTCGAGAAGTTAGTTAAATAAATTTTCTTTTGAAACCGTATAAACGCTGCCGAAGGCAGCAGGGACCCGAAACAGTTCTCTAAAAGTATTTTTAAAATGCATTTTCACTGTGTTCTGAACTATTCTGAAAGTTTCAAATGTCTAGCTGGTTGAAAAGTTAGTTAAATAAATTTTCTGTTGAATCATATAAATGCTGCTGAAAGCAGCAGGTATCTGAAACAGTTGGCTTGTTGGCTAAAAATAATTTTAAAAATGCATTTTCAACAGGTTCTGGGCTTTTCTGAAAGCTTCAAATGTCTAGCTAGTCGGGAAGTCAGTTAAAAATCATTGCAAGATGTGTACTGGTAACGCTGCTGAAGGCATCACGGATCCGAAACAATTGGCTAAAAGTATTTTAAAAATGCATTTTCGCACTGTTCTGAACTATTCTGAAAGTTTCAAATGTCTAGCTAGTCGAGAAGTTAGTTAAATAAATTTTCTGTTGAAACCATACAAACGCTGCCGAGGGCAGCAGTGGCCTGGAACTATTTGCTAAAAATATTTAAAAAATGCATTGTCACTGTGTTCTGAGCTATCCTGAAAATTTCAAATGTCTAATTAGTGGGGAAGTTAGTTAAAAATTGATTGCAAGATTTGTACAGGTAACGCTGCCTAAGGCAGCAGGTATCTTAAGCAGTTGGCTAAAAGTATTTAAAAAAAAATGCATTTTCACTGTGTTCTGAACTATTCTGAAAGTTTCAAATGTCTAGCTAGTCGGGTAGTTAAATACATTTTCTGTTGAATCATATAAAAGCTGCTGAAGGCAGCAGGTATCCAAAACAGTTGGCTAAAAATATTTAGAAAATGCATTGTCAACGTGTTCTGAGCTTTTCTGAAAATTTCAAATGTCTAGCTAGTCAGAAAGTCAGTTAAAATTCGATTGCAATATTTGTCCAAACAGTTTTTGAGTTAGTTTTTTGTTACATTATGGCCAAAACCTTTGTATTTTTGGTCATTATTAACCTAATTTTCTTAAATATCTCCAAAACGGAAAATCATACGAAGTCCAAAAAGGGAGGTGCACAACTGGATGTTATAACAAACCTATGTACCAATTCGCAACTTTCTACGTCCAATCGTTTTTGAGTTATGTGACATACACACACATGCGTACGACGTCACGAAAAATCGTGTAAAGTCGCTTATATCGCTAAAACGAGAGCTCGTGTTAAGACGACACTTGCAGGTGTAAAACTAGACATCATGACAGTCACACATATAAATTGGCAACATTCAGCGATCATTCGTTTTCGAGCAATGTGAAATAAAAAATCCATTTCGCAAATCGGGATTACTATAATTCCTTATACTTTGTATGAGGAAGTAAAAATTGGTGCAGAATTTTATGAAACCAACTAGAAATTTTCAAGGAATTTGAAAAAATAATAATTGTCGCCTGTACAAAAAAAAAAAAAAAATAAAAAAAAATAAACAGTATTTTGCAATGAGTAAAATATGTCTCATATTCTAATAAGATGATATACAAAGTTTTATCTGGAAAAAAAAAAAAAAAAAAAGCTATCTTGCCAAATTTTCTGCCTGGGTAATGAATTCCATTAAAATCTACCAAAATTGAATGTGGAATATACATTTAGATTTCATCCAAGTTTTATAGAAGTTACATAAAATCAGCATAACTGATGCATTTTTCTTTTTTTTCTTCTTTTTCTTTTAAGCATTTTAATGCACTTATTTTAAACAGGGAAGCCAAAAGCATTGGTCTTGCTTTTTATTATGCAAATATTAATTTTAGACAAAAATATACAGGTATTGATTTTAAGCATATATTTTTAAATCCTGATGTTGAAAATCAATATCACATTTATGTTTAAAATTAATCTCTGCATTATAAAAAACAAGGTCAATGCTTTTGGTTCCCCTGTTTAAAATAAGTGCATTAAAATTCTTAAAAGAGAAAGAAGAAAAGAAAAATGCATCAGCTATGTTGATTTTACGTAATTTCTATAAAACCTGGATGAAATCTAGATGTATATTCCATATTCAATTTTGGTTGATTTTACATGATTTAGATGAGATCTGGATGTATATTTTACATCAAAATCTAGTTGATTTTACATGAATTGGACAAACTCTGAATGTCTTACATAACAAGTTGGTTGATATTACGTACCAACTAAGTCTTATTTAGGGCCATGTTACAACTTTGCTTGTGACATTTCAACCAAAAATCAACCAAAGCAGATAGCAAATTTCAACGTAATGGGACGTAATATTTGATCGCGATTACGTAATATCAACCTAATCGGGATGAATTGTGTTGTGTGGGATTACAGTACTTGCGAAGTAATCCAAAAACACATGAACGACCTAAAGAATCAGGCATTCTTTTTGTAGATATTATGATGAATTTTATTATACGTATTGCTGACATATTAAAATTAACTATAGGTGACTATTAGATAAACACACTATTATTAAAGGCTAGATAAGATTAAGAGATTTTAATAACTTGGAGTGGCAGCCCAAAAAGTCGACTTCACAGCTTACATGATGGTGATGAAGTGACGCTCCAGATGGTCGAAAATTATTTCCCCAAACAGGTCTTCAAATTTCCCCAAATCAGGGTCTTTTTCCAAAAAAATCCCCAACTTGATTTCCACTAAAGAGGGAAAATAAAAAATTTTTCAAAAAAAAAAAAAAAAAAAAAAAAAATCAAGCAGATTTAAGTGGATTTAACCTCAGATTTTCCCCCAAATGAAGACAATTTTTGAAAAAAATCCCCAAATAACAATAAAGCTATTGAAAATGCCTGGTCGTGGGATAAATCATTACGTTGCCAACATTGACAGAAAGTTGAAGGACTCCCCAGATTTGTCTCCAAAAATTTTAGAATCCCCAAAAAAAAGTCCCCACAAACATTTGGTCCTCACAGTTGTCCCCAGAAGCCTCAAAAATCCCCAAAATGGGGACAAAATCCCCAATCTGGCATCACTGCTCCGATTTCTTCATTAATTTCGCCAAAGCTCTATTCGAAGCCAAATTCAAAATAATAGAGAAAAAATGGTTGCAATTATGTTATATATAAACATGTGTAAACTTTTGAAATGGTTACCAGAGAGATTTACTTCAAACGGTTCTTAACGAAAGCCAACCTCGCCATGGGAACACGGAATTTTTTAAGCAAAATTAATGTACCATATTGTAACACCAGGAATGCAAACACATGAAGGCGAACTGCATTTATTTGCGAGATGAAAATAAACCGAATCATCATAAAGTCATAACATGCTATTGTAAATCTGCATTACGTTAAAGAATGAATAATGTATGATCAAAGATTTCAAAAAAGTTGGAATTAGCAAAAAATTCATATATGGGAAGGGAGGATGTAAAACTTTAAAGAAATATTGTATATTAATTTAAGTTATAATTTAAAGGTCATAAAAAATGTTTTGTTACATGTTTTTTTATACGATAATGGATAATATACATTTTTTTTTTTTTTTTAGAGAACGAGGTCTGTCCATTAAATACGCGAACTAAGGCCATAAAAAGTTTATTTTGCAAAATTTAGTCTACATCGATTTCTTCCCCTTCAAAGTACTCTCCATTCGTTGCTATGCACTTATTCCATCTTCTTTTCCACTGTTCAAAGCACTCTTGGAAGTCCTCGGCAGTCAGGCCTTTTAGTTTTATCGTCGTTTCTTGCTTTATTGTGTCCACATCTTCCCAGTGATGTCCCCTCATCACATTTTTGGAATAAAAAAAAGTCGCATGGGGCGAGATCTCGCGAATAAGGAGAATGATCAAGGATGGTGATTGAATTTTTTGCCAGAAACTGGCGAGCAATCAATGCTGAATGTGCAGGTGCATTGTCAGGGTGAAGGATCCATCCATCGCCTTGAGTCAAATTTCGTCGCACACGACGCACGCGATCTCTTAAACGCTTGAGAACTGTAAGAAAAATAATTTATTATTTTCGTCAATTTCCATTTTCGACACACAGTAAAAACAAGGACAACAGAAACTAACACAACTGGAACTATACGCATAGCTCGACGATCCGCCATGCACTGATGGTTCATTGGGCCTCAGGCAACTAGCACCGCTAGTGAGCGAGGCTATAGTCCTCGTCATGGCCGACAGATGGCACCAGTTCGCGTATTTATTGGACAGACCTCGTAGGTGATAATTGACATCACAGTATTCGATTCGTAAAAAGAATTAATTCCAGGTGTTCGATGAATTTAGACGTTCTGGGAAATCCTAAACGCGATTGTTTAGGCACTTTTTAAAAATGATTAATTTTTAAAATATGTCTGAATAATTCGTTCAAACAGGATCTCAACGAAAAGTTTTAAGAAGCATCCCTCAAATTAGTATTGTTATTTTTACTTTCTACTATATTCAGCAGAAGAAAGTATTTGAGTCGTAAAAAATCAACTTCTGATGTTCGATGGATTTACACGTTTTGGGCGTTCTGGAACACGATTTAAAATTTTTACAATGTGTAAACGATTCGTCAACACCGGAACTCACCGAAAAGTTTCAAGCAACATGCCTATATGATACATATTGAGAATACTGAGTTTGGATTTCCTGCTAATATCTGCTCTTAAGATGTATCAGATTCATACACATGCAGACACGCATACATACTAACCGCTAAAATATTGTTTTTACGATTTAGGAAACCTCAAAAAGTGCAAATGCAAATGCAAATGCACAAAAAAAAAAAAAAAAAAAAAAAAAAAAAAATGCTTAATTTTGAAAATTTTACCGTAAAGCAATACATTTTCTACTAAATAGGGTTAGGAAAAAGTAAAAAAGAGACCCGAAAGAAAATTTTTTAAGAATAATAATTAGGCAATTGCGAATTAAAATAGTTTTTGAATAATTGAAAATAATCTAGTGTGTCACTCACACGACTCTCTTTTACCCTGCATTTCAATACTATGTCTAAAGATCAATAGCGTAAGATAGTAAAGTTCAATCTAATATTAAAATAATCAAAAATAGGTTTAGGAACAGTTTTATTCGACATGTAATTCTGTGTGCAGGGGGCTACCGCCCTCCTCAACTCCCCATTCAATTACAATGCATACAATTATATATATATATATAAATGCAAAACTGTTATAAATTTGCCTTTAAACTTGCCAGTCTTGATCAAATTTTTAAGTGACAACCTAATACAAATTTCAATATGAAAATGTGACTTTCCTGCAGTTATTTCTTTTTAAGGTATGCTGATAACAGATATACATATAGATCAACCGCTAAAAATTGGACTTTTGTAATCAGAGCACCTCAAAACGTAATATTATACAAAAAAAAAAAAGAAAAAAAAAAGAGTTGAAAATGGAACTTCAAAAAATACTTTGTTTGCAGTACATGGGTATGAAAAATTAATTTTGCAGAGTTCGTCGACATAATAAAATGTACAAAGCACTTCCATAAATTACATTCAATAGAAAAGAACGATTTGCTTAATTTTGGGTAGCTCTGTATATTGCCGATAATCAATATGCACTTTAAAAAAATACCGTGTGCTTAAATTTAGCCTTATATGAAAAATATCTAACACAAAATGAATTATAATTCCAGCAATTTCCAAGTATAGCCTCCAACATATCCAAATACTTTGGGCAGTCCAGTAAATAAATGATGAATTTTTTCCATATCACAATCTACACAAAACATGCTTTTATGTGTATAAAAAATTTGCTCATTCCGTTTTGTTTAAGGCAGCCTATAGACTTTAAACTCTACTTGTAATTTCCCCCATAGACGTAATGTTTTTGAATTCTCCTGGGTGGCCCTGTACACGAACCATTTGCTTCATCTCGACAAAAAGTTTAGTTTAGCATCCCTATACGATACACATTTAGAATACCGAGTTTGATATTATGTTGCTATTTGTTCTTGAGATATGCTGATAACAGACAGACACACACATAGAAACACAGACCAACCACATAAAACATGATTTTCGTATTCATGGGCCTCAAAACCTGTAAATATAACAAAAACTCGCTTTCGTAAATTTTAACCAAAAACAATACTTTCTCTACCATATATATATGGGTAAGGGAAAGTAAAAAATTCACCTAAACAAATTTCGTTTCTCTTAATTAGATGTAGATATATAATCAAGATAAATATAAGTTACGTTGTGTACATTTTGGTAGACACTCTCGTGAAATTAAATGATTATTCTTTTCGTATTTATTGATAAAGAAAATAAACGCTTAAGAATATGATTATTTAATAATGGTTTTAAATGAATTTATAATGAAAGAGTTTTTAAATGTTAACATTAAACAATTACCTCTTTAAATTTTAAAATTAAATGTATATTTGTGTTCGTTTAGGGCTTTATATAAATCTAGTAATTTTACCTGTTCTTTGCACATAGAAAATAATAAAAATAAAAATAAAAACTGAAAGCAAAGCCAATTAATTTGTTCCTTTGGCAGGAGATTGTTTATTCTGAGTCCTGATGAAGTCGAAATTTGATTCAAATTTATTGAAATACTAGCAGGCTTTGCCCGCTTCCCTGGACACTATACTTAAATAAGTTGTCAAAATCCTATAAGATTATTAATAACCGAAGTTTCCGCTGTGTTTGGTAGAGTTTTCCTCGAGTGCAACGAGAAGAGTCCGGGTCCCCACTACCTTCGGCAGCAATTTACCTGCTTCTTACTTCCACTTCCCCAGCGGGTAAGTTCGAAGTTTTGTAAAAACCCACCAAAATACATAATGCGTACATCTAATCAACATCCACACAACAAAATTCGCCATTCTAAGATAATTTAAGGCGAATTCAAACAGAAATACGTGTTTTTACACGTGTTGTCCCTCGACAACAAACGGCGGCGTAAGGAGGAAATTTCGTGAAATTCCATTACAATAAGTGTCGGATACATAAAAACAATTTACGCACGAAATTTCGTGATCGCAGATCCCATGGATTTCCCAAGACAAATTTAGCGCTAGAAGGGGGTCTCGAATTTGCTTCTTCGTAACTCACCCCCCTCCTCTCCCCAAAGAAAAAAAAAAAGAAAATCACAGTTTTTGGAAATATCCTAAGGAAGACACATGACTGTTTTCACTATCTTTCTACGATTTTTAGTAGAGCTCTAATAAAAAATCCGGGATTTCTGAAATTTCCCCCGAAAAACGATTTTTTCCGTCGTTTCTTTAAGAATCAAGAATTTAGAAATCGTACGTAGTGCTTTATTTACACTCAAGTCTAGTCTCATCATGTACAATTCTTTCATCGTGAAGTAATTTGGGGCCGAGTTATTCTTACAAACTTTTTTTGCTTCCTGCCCTCCTCCCTTCCAGGGGGGGGGGGGGAGAAAGGAGGAATTTCGATAAATCCCGTTACTTTAGGTGTCGAATACATATAAACAATTCAAGCACCAAACTACATGACTGCAGCCCTCATAAATTTCCCAGGACAAATTTAGCGCTAAAAAGGGTGTCTCGAATTTGCCTTTCGTGCCTTCAAAATTTTCTGACGTCATTTATGGCTTTCATGGTGTGTGAAACGTGAAGATATCGCAAAATCTTTTGATTCTGACATCCCATAAAGTAGAGAAAGTATCGTTTTTGGGTCAAATTTTCGAAAGTGAGTTTTTGTTATATTTATACGTTTTGAGGTCAACTGAATTCGAAAATTATGTTTAGCGGTTGGTCTGTGTGTGTGTGTCTGTCTGTTTTCAGAATATCTCAAGAACAAATAATAGCAGAAAGTCCAAACTTGGTATTCTAAATGTGTATGATATAGGGATGCTACACTAAGCTTTTCGTTGAGATGAAGCAAATAGTTCGTGTACAGGGACACCAGAGAGAATTCAAATACATTACGTTTAGGGGGAAAATTGCAGGTAAGTAGAGTTTATCATCTATAGACAGCACTAAACCAAATGAAATGAATATATATTTTTTATTGGCGTAAAAACATGTATCGCGTAGAATATGGTAAAGAAATCATTCACTGTTCATTTACTGGGATACACAAAAGTACTAGATTATAGAGTGACAATAGCTGAAAATTGATGGATGTGTATTTTAAGTTGTGCTGTTTATTATTACTATAGGATTATATTTAGGTGCACCATGCGGTCTGTACATAATCTTCAAAAAATATACAGGGCTGCAAATATTTAAGCAATAACATTCCTTTTCATTGTTAGTGGTAGTGCTTTAGTATAATATTTTACCATGTCCAAGGAAGCTGCTCAGGAATTGAAATGAATTCCTCACAGACATATGATAAGTAAAGTATGTTTTTAAGCTAAATATTCATCGTTTGCCTTTTGTATATTTACACGTTTTGAGGCTTCCTGATTACCAAAGTCAAGTTTTTTAACGTTTGATCTTTGTCTGTGTCTCTTAGAGTAACTTAGTAACGAATAATTTCAGGAGATCCAAAAGTTGTATTTTCAATTAATGTAAGTTTGTTGCTGGAAAAGTATGATCAATACTGATAAGTTTCAAAGAATGTTGCGTGTGGAAGTTTTCTAAGTAATTTTAAGTCAACACTTACTTTAATAACAGATTTAGCCCCCCTCACACGGAACTAATTATCATATAAAACTCTTTCGAAGCCTATTTTGAAATTGTTTTATCATAGTTTTACGTAACAGCACTCGTTATCTTACCTCTTAGTCACCAACCTGTATTTATAGTATTAAATTTAAAGGTAAGAGAAAGTCGTGTGAGTGACACACCAGATGATTTATTCACACCAGATAAATACTCTATAATATGCTACGTTGATACCACATCATTTAATGATTAAGTAAAAGTGTGTAACGACACTATTACTTTCTCTTGCCCATAAGGCAGAGAAGTATTGTTATTGGGTCAAATTTTCGAAAGTGAGTTTTTGTTTTATTTACACGTTTTGAGGTCCCCTGAGTCCAAAAAATGATGTTTTTATCGTTGGTCTGTGTGTGTGTGTGTGTGTCTGTCTGTTATGAGCATATCTCAAAAACAAATTATAGCAGAAAGTCCAAACTTGGTATTCTAAATGTGTATGCTATAGGGATGCTACACTAAACTTTTCGTCGAGATCAAGGAAATCGTTCGTGTACAGGGACACCCAAGAGAATTGAAATACATTACGTGTATGGGGAAAATTGCAGGTAAGTAGAGTTTAACATCTATAGACTGCACTAAACCAAACGATACGAATATATGCCTTATATATATATTACAGACGTAAAAACACGCTTTGTGTAGAATACGGTATAGAAATCATTCACTGTTCATTTACAGGGCTACACAAAAGAACTAGATTATAGTACGACAATACTTGAAATTTGATGGTAGTGTACTTCAGGTTGAGCCGTGTGATATTAATATAGGATTATATTTATGTGCGCCATGTGATGTGTACAAGAACTTCAGAAGATATACAGGGCTGCCAATATTGAAGCATTACGAGGAGGCAAATTCGAGCCCTACAATTAGCACTAAATTTGCTCTGGAAAATCTATGGGAGCTGAGGTCTTGAATTTTGGTGTGTAAAACGTTTATATGTATCCAACACCTACTGCAATGCGATTTTATGAAATGTCTCCCTCCCTCCCCTCTTGGGGATGAGGGGCAATAAACGCATTTCCAAGTGTAACCTTGCACCAAAGTATCTCAGTAAAATTAATTTTCATGTGTGGGTTGGTTGTGCAGCCAACACACATTATAAAGAGATTTTGTGAAATTTATTCAATCCCCCTTTTAAAGGTGGGAGGGAGGACATTTTTTTCAAGAGTAACTCTGTTCAAAATTATCCCACTAAAGATATTTTTTGATGCGTCGATTGCTTACGCGTATCCAATACACACACCACAAAGAGATTTTGGGAAATTAATTTCTACCCCCTTCCCCCCCCCCCCCCCGTGGGGAAGGCAGGGCAAAAACACGTTTTTAAGCTTAAGTCTGCTCGAAAATATCTCAGAAAAGCGGTTTTTGATGTTCGGGTCGGTTATACGTATCCAATACTTAGTATAAAAGTTTTTTAAATTACCCACCCACCTTCCCACCCTTTGAGAGCGGGGAGTAAAAAAACGTTTTCAAACATAACTCTGCTCCAAAGTGTCTCAGGAAGGCGATTTTTTGTCATGTCGGTTGGTTATGTATACTGCAACACGCGCTGGAAAGGGATTTTGCGAAATTACCAATCCCCCGTTTAGGTGAGCGGAGCAAAAAACACGGTTTCAAGCTTAAATCTGCTTCAAATTACCTTAGAAGGGCGAATTTTTATGTGTGGGCGTTGATTAAGCGAACGCAGTATGCACTTTGATAGAATTTTGCGAAACTTCTAACTCGAGGTGGGAAGGGGAAGTAATTAGCTTGTAAGTCGCTACTGAAAGCAATAGCGACCCAGACTCTTCATGTTGCGAGCGGGAAAACCGCTACCAACTTAGGTTTGGACTGATTTCAATGATTATTTTTTTCTTTCTTTTAAAGATTTTATTAATAATGATATGGAGTTTAGACAATCCATTTAAATATAGTGACTAGTGAAGCGGGCAAAGCCGGCAAGTGACACATATATGTTAAAGTAACTTTTATCTCTCCAAAAGGTTATACTGAAAATAATTCATTTTTATATTAGATCGCAGACCGTTATTTTTATATATTTTATTAAGAGTTTCTCTTTATCAGTTGTTTTTTATTGAGTTCTCAGGAAGGAAAAAAAAATCTTTAAATATAAACTTAGTACTTTTACGTTGACGAAGATACGATATCTAATCTATGACATTTTTTATTTGATTATTTGCCTGATAAGTTATATTTTTTCCCACTTTGATTGTGGAGGAATGCTTCTTCTTCTTCTTTTTTAGAAGTAATTTTGATTTTGATGCTATGTTACAGGTTACGGGAACTTTTAAAAAACTGTTTGTTCAACTGTACATTGGATCTTGCCACAAAAGAAAATTCGCTGATATCTACATTTTATCAGACGCTGCTATGTTCCTTGATTTTGTTTATATCAGAAGATGATATGAAGGAAGCATTAATTTGAAGCTGTGATTCTCAACATGTTTAAATTGTGGTGCATTTAACGCTTTATTGTTAAACGTGGTTGGTTAACTACACATTTCTGAGAAAAATGTTATAATAATTAACCTTTTATATACTGCATTAAGAACTAGGCAAAAAATGTGTTTGAAATCCATTTTTTAAAAGGTTAATCAAGAGTAATTTTGAAAGATATAAGCAATAAAAATTATACATATCACCTTACCATAGTATTTAGTGAGGATTTAGTACACCTTTGGTACTAAACTCTTGGTACAGTATACCTTTTATCCGTATAAATAAATTTGACTTTTATTTGACTTTCTATTTTATACGCATTTTAATCTAATGGTACTTTAAAATATTATCACTATAGATAAAGATTTAACCCTTTAACGTTCACTACTTAATTTATTTTAAAAATTACTAAACTAATTTTAAAAATGGCTTTTAGACACACAGCTAAAAAAAAAAAATAATAATAAAAAAAAAAGCATTGTTCCATTTTGAGAAATTTTTGATTTGAAATAACTATAAGTTAACCTTATTAAATTCAAATAATATTAAATTTAATAAAGAAAACACTTTGTAAGTAAACATTATCGACTACAAAAACACGTAAAAGTTGTTTCAGGTGAAGATAATAGTCCAGCTCTTCATCAAGTGAAAATAACTAGACATGAGTGTATCACCAAACTAGCAATTCACACTCACGCCCACTAAGAAACTTCAAGTGACTTATACATTTAGCTTCCTTTGAAGCATTATTTGTTAAACTTTGGAATAGTGCTGCTATCTGCCGAACTGAAAAGGAACAAAAGTTTAAAACCTGTTTAAAACAAGGGGGAAATGTAAAAAAAAAAAAAAAAAAAAAAAAAAAAAGTGCTGCATAAAAAATTGTTAAATTATGTCAAATGTTTGGTTTCGCTGCGAAACCAATGAAAGTTAAAGGATTATGTTAAGTATTTGAAAGGCAAATTTTTCTGGTCACTACGTCAAAACATAGAAAAAATCCTCTCTTTTTAAAATTAATTGTGATGAGGGTAGGAAATTCTAAATTACACATACATGACGGTGAAAATAACTTGTAATTACATTACCGAGTAGGCTGTGATTTTGCTTTATTACAGACACTTTAACTTTTAATCGCTTCCAGAATAAGTGATGGTATTAGAATCGCAGCATTCCTAAATATTTTACCTTTACTTTATTATATTGTTACTAGTATTTGTCAATAAAAAAAATTTCTTAAATATTTTTGACTATTTTAATGCTAAAATATTAAGTTTAAAAGTATTGTTTTAAAATTACAGTCGCAATATAATAAAATGAGCGTGAAATTTTAGGAACGCTGCGAAGCCTGGGTTAAGGCTAATTGACTACACGAAAGTCCTACACGAAATTGACTACACGCCCCCTATCCATCGGTCATGTGCTTTTCATGGGGGTATTTCTAAGGGGTATTAACCCTTATTTACGCGAGTGTTAGAGAAAACCTCGAAAATCTACGAACTGCTAGGTCGGCGACCGCGACCTCGAATCGAATCCGCCTACCAGCTTTGAGTGCCGAACTGCTCGCTCACTGTTTCCAGAATAGGATTGTTCAATAGAATGGTACTTAAGAAAAAAAAAAAAAAAAACCTATGCTGTTATTTAAGTGTATTTATTAAAAAAAAAAAAAAAAAAAAAAATTTGGAATGACTCGACTTCCCAAACATTTTGTAGCAATTAGGCCTTTAAACAAATTTCAAACATTGAAAAATTCTGAAAATAATCAAAATTAAAAAGCACAATGGGGTGCATGAATGTTTTTTTTTTCTTAAGTTCGCATATTTGTACAATAAAGGCAATGTAGCCGAATTTATTTGTGCGTCTCTTAAAGGTAGTATACATTTTAAGCAAGCAATTTCTAGTAATGAGCATTCTGTAGCAAAACTCTAAAACATGTATCAATTTTAGTCTCTTTTAAATAATTATTGAATTTCACATAATTAGCCCTAATGTGATATATTTTTAAATTATTACAGCTCCAAGTAAAAGAACTATAAGTAATGTGCATATCATTTCCCATAATGATCACACATTAGTAAAGCAAAGTAAACACGTTTAAGTTTCTCTCTCTCTCCCCCCCCCCCCCCGCTCCCTCACTTTTTTTGTTTTAAACAATATACGTTATTAAAACGAAATTAGATTAGTTTGAATAGATTAAAATGTACACTATCTACCAATAAGTATTTGCCCACTTTCGAATTCAGACGTTTTGTCAAATGTCTAAAAAAGTTCTCTAAGGAGTTATCTCGAAACTTCGGGAACATAAAGAATAGGTTATACCTCATAAATTTCAGCAAAAATTTAGTCTGATAAGGAAAAAGGGACCAGTAAAAATAAACAAAAACCAAAATGTTTTGAATCACCATGTAAAAAGTAAAGTTTGCGTTTCGGCTGCAGCATGTGATTATAAAGACTCTTCTAATTATTTGTATAAATTTTTATGACGCTCTCTTTAAAAAAATTGAAAAAAAAAAAAAAAAAAAAAAACACTTTTCTTGTCATAACACGTAGGGCATTAGTCCCAGTGAAAAACAACCTTTCGGAAACTTGGCGTACTACATTAGGTACAGCATACAGCAATAAGAATGAAAAATGTTAACTCTCTTATGAAATATGAGCTAAATAATTTCTAACTACGCATGCGCAAGCTTTTAAGGAATTTCATTTGCATAATTTAATAGTCAAAAGTACTGAGATACTTAAAAATGAATGTCGTGTTAATTCAAAAAGTTATGAGAGATAGAACCAACAGAATTTCAGTTCTTAAAAAAAAAAAAAAAAAAAAAAAAAAAAAATATATATATATATATATATATATATATACAGACACGACATTATTTCATTATTTAAAACATGAAAATCTGACATTGACAGATTTTAATTTAGTGCCAGAGGCTTACTGCTAAACTTGTTAATATCGACAAATTCTTCTTTAGTTAATTCGTGACGATCTAAATTCCATGATAAAGTTTTCATTAAATCAAACCAATGTGTTTCAGCTGCAGATACTGTAACAAATAACGTTGGAAGTCCAAACTGTCTTATAGCCGCAAAACAACGTTTTTTCTCTTTTTCCCAATGAGGGGGAGGTGTGCCTTGGGGGGGACTCATGTCAAAGGTGTGCCTTGGGGGTGGGACTCATGTCAAAGTTGTACCTTGGGGGGGGGGACTCATGTCAAATTTGCGCCTTGGGGGGACTCATGTCAAAGTTGGGCCTGGGGGGGACTCATGTCAAAGTTGGGCCTTGGGGGGACTCATGTCAAAGTTGTACCTTGGGGGGGACTCATGTCAAAGTTGGGCCTGGGGGGGAACTCATGTCAAAGTTGTGCCTTGGGGGGACTTCATTCAATAAACCGACTGAAATAAGCCCTTAGCACTATTAAGAGTGACGTATAAAAATTCGACAACGCTGTACCGACTGAAATAGGGGTACCTTGGGGGGGACTCATGTCAAAGTTGGGCCTGGGGGGGCACTCATGTCAAAGTTGTGCCTTGGGAGGGGACTTCATTCAATAAATCCCCATTCAATAAACCGACTGAAATAGGCCCTTAGCACTATTAAGAGTGACCTATAAAAATTCGACAACGCTGTACCGACTGAAATAGGGGTACCTTGGGGGGGACTCATGTCAAAGTTGGGCCTTGGGGGGACTTCATTCAATAAATCCCCATTCAATAAACCGACTGAAATAGGCCTCTAGCACTAATTAAGAGTGACCTATAAAAATTCGACAACTGTACCGACTGAAATAGGCCTCTAGCACTAAAAAAAAAAAAAAAAAAAATCGAAAATGATAGGATTTTTTATCAATATTTATTTACAGTCAGCGAACACTGCATTACCATTGGGTATTGATTGAATCAAAATAAAAATGTGAGTAGAACCCCTTATAGTTTAGCTTTTACTTTGAGATGAACTAAAATTCTGTTCATTCTATCAGGCTTTGCACTGGGTCTAATACCCTATATGTTATAATTAAAAAAGTGGCAGTTTTTTTTTTCATTTTTAAAAAGAAATTGTTATATTTCCTTGAATATATATGGTAGTTTCATAAAGTTTTATATCAGTAATTAGAAAAGTTCTCATAATCATATTCTACAGCCAAAACTCATTTCAATTTCTCTTTTTATAGGGTAAACTAAAAACTGTTGATTTTTGTTCAGTTTTATGTTAGTCCTTTTTTCCTCTTCAGGACAAAACTTTTGCTGAAATATATGAGGTATAACATGTTCTTTATACTCCCAAAGTTTCAAGATAATTCTTAAAGATTTTTTCTAGATGTTTGACAAAATATCTAAATTCGAAAGTATCCAAATATTTACTGGTAGATAGTGTATAAGAATTTTTTTCATCCACAATACATATATAAAAGTCATACGCTCATAAAACTTTATATAGTTATTGCGACCTATAATTTTATCTTAATCGAATGTAGATTTAATATGTCAACGCACTTCAAAGAGCTTGAGTACACAGATCGTAACGAAAAAGAATTCTTCTTTGTGTCCCTGTCACTCATGAAATTCTTTGTTCATGACTTATATATAAAACATACCTACTAACTTTTAGCCCAGTCGAATAAAATGTATAGATTATTATAAAAAGCACCAGAGAACTGGCGTTCAAAAGTAATAAGAAGAACGCTTTGTACAAACACCATAAAATGCTGGAACTCGCAACAATTGTTTTGGGTCGAAAGAAGATACGACCCTACGTCAGGCGAACAAAGTAGGCACGAGTGCTGCAATCAAAGCGGCAAAAGTTTTGTACTTATTTAAATGTTTAGATGCAATCGTACTTTAAATAAGTTGAATTCATTGACCGTAAGGATAAAGATTTTTTTTTTTTTTTTTTTTTGTGCCCCTGTAAAAGAAATACAAGGCTTACGCTCCTCAATACTTAGGTATAAACTGTCATTAAAAAACCCAAAATATTGTTTCGAGAAAAAGTGTTTATGTTTAATGCTAACTTTATCTGTAACTTTGTTAGCAATGTTATAGCAACCAGCATATTCCAATAAATAATCGAATTTTCTTACTCTTGGAAATTTTTTCTATTTATAATGGTAATAAAATAATCGATCAAATATTTCTTCTCGATGTTAATCAGTTTTAAAATACGATATAGGTGCTGTGATTTAAGTTTAAATTCTCTCCGGCAGATGTCAGCACCAAATTACAGTTTCATGATTCTTTGACATTATATTGACTCTATTTGGCTCGGTCAAACGCTCGATGGGTCAAACAAATGTAAGGGGCAGATTCTTATACCCTCTCCTAACGTAAGCCCACCAGCAAAATAATAAAAAATATTTTTAGAATTGCAAATCTACAGTAGTTTTCATATTTAAAAGTATTAACGTGAATCGTTAATAGACAAGTGAAAATGTTTAGAATAATAGTGAATTTTAAATTATTTCTTTTATTATACTTATTTTTAAATGCATAGAATAATTTTACTCACTGAAGTAATTTAAATTTCCTTCTTTAAGAATGATTTGAAAGATTTTTCTTTAAACATCTCCTATGAAAATTTAACAGTGTATGTTATTTTAATTCATATAACTGTCTGCCTGCATTTTCATTTTAATGAATATTCTTAGAATTCCAAAAAGGTAAAATATGCAAATAAGATTTTTCAGATTTACTATTGAATGATTCTTATTGAAATCTTACATGAAATAGCATAAGTTGGTGTACAAGGACTTAAAATAAGTACCACACATTACGGTCTAAGAGACGTACTTCATATAACGGTATTTCAACATCTTTATGCAATCAGCATACATTTTTACTATCTTCTCTATTCAATAGAAGAAAGTATCGGATTCGTAAAAATTTTCTACAATGGGTTTATGATGGATTTACGCGTTTTGAGAGCTCTAAAATGCGATTTGACCATTTTTAGAAAATGCCTGTCTGCGTATGTGTGTGTGACAAAGTTTTGTGGCAACTATATCTCAGGAACTACTGCAGAGAATTTCGTAAAATTTGATATGTAGTTGCACCTTGACATAAATTAGTGCCTATCAACTTTTGGTGAAGATCGCTCGATAGGTGGCATTGCCATCCCTTTTTTTCTAAATTTTTAACATGGCGGTATAGGACCAAACTTCGTATAAATGTACATAAAGGGCATTACTTTTTAATAATCATTATGAAATTAAAAATAATTATTTATGATAATGATAGTGAACTCAGAAAAAAAATGTATATGTAGGAGCACTTTACTATGGGTATCTTTCAAAAGAGCTCATCATTACTTTTACAACGAATGGTTGAACCATCGATCTGCGGTAGTTTAAAAAGTTATAATATTTTTTTCTAAAAAAAAAAAAAAAAAAAAAAAAAAAAAGAAACCGAATTTTTTTAAAGATGTCATATAGAGAATAAAATTGACTTTCTTTGATTATTCTGGCCTTATAATTCGTCTCTAGAATGGAAATCGTCTACAATCATCATGAAAGATAATTTTAATAAATTATTTGTACCGTGTACATTTGTATAGGAAAATATAGAAGAAAGTCATGTGGTGGCTACAACATGCTAGTTTTAAATGCATAAAAAGATGTTTCCTATAGAAAATAATGTAAAGTGGAGTAAAATTTAATAAAAATATTCGAATTCATTACGGGAAATTATTGAAGATGTATTTTCAGATGTGTACACAACTCAAAAAATGCATTGAGAAAAAACAATTTAAAGGTACTTATAAAGCAGTAAAATTGTGCGAAAATTGAACTCATTTCATTAAATAAACAAGCGGACGACTCCTAAATTCGTGGTTGATTAAACTAATTATATTTGAATAATAGCTATATCAATTAGCAGAATTTATGTTTCTTGGTTGAATTCATTTTTTGTTTATACATTTAAGCATAAATATTTAGAGAAATATTAATGAAATAAGATGTTGTGAAAAAATAAAATGTTTTTCCTTGAAAATTGCTGTGCTTTGTCTAAGTATCCCCCTATGTCAACTCGACCCTATGGTATGCCAACTAGCCCTGCACCAGGGGTAAGTTGGCAAAATTGCAACTTTTTAGGAAAATTGGGTTTTGGGTTGTTTAAAGACGTATTTAACTGATGAGCCATACATCATTATGTAGTCAAAGAATTAAGCTTTCAATGCATTTATCAGAATTTCTCTAAATATTAAAAAAATTTTAAACAAAAAATTAGAAAAATCAAAATCCTAAATCTATACCAACTAGCCCCTTGTCTCCCCTATCCCACTTTAGCATGTGCAAAACGCAGCCGAAAATCGTTTAGATTCAAATGAAATAACTAAGATTTCATAAGCATCAAAAGTTCGCAGTGGAAACTGTAATTACTTCGTATAAACAATATCCTCAATTGCGAAGGATGTTCTCTGCTCTATGTAGGTGTTACTAATGGATCAATTGTTTGCAGTGATAAAATAGTAAATGAAAGTATGAAGATGAACCATTAGAGACAACAGCGTTTGTAGCTACACTGTAAAAAATAGTTTCTTAAAAATGAGCTAAATTGTCTCAAAATAGCTCCGAAACAATATATACTTAAATTTGAAAACCCATGCACTTATTTTTGAGTATATGGGCGTATCGAACATGGGGATATCGGGATATTATTGGTCAATTCCATTTTTGAGCATGTCAATATACTTAAAAATGAGTACATGGATTTTCAAATTTAAGTATATGGCTGAATATCACATAAGTGTGCATTTTGGATTTTTTTAAACTTTTTTTTCAAACTTTGTATTTTAATTTGAATTTTTGAAAATAAGTCCGTAAGTGCATCTTGAATAAATTCTGAGTTTGACAGAGATCGAACATAATTTTTTAAAATTTTATTGAAATTTTTCAATAAAAATTTATAATTTTAATTATCTTATAAAATCAAAATTACCATTTAAAATTTTTTTTTTGTGGTTCAGATTCATTAAAAAATACAAGACTTAGGCTTTTCTAAAAAGTTCTTCCCATTTTAAAAAATAAAATAGAATAAAAAACCCAAAAATTTTAAATTAAAAAAAAAAAAAAATAAATAAATAAATTTAAATTTATTTTTTTATAAACATAAATTATATCAATGGGAAATATCATAGACTGCATACCTCTTGACTATAAACTGGAAATAATTAGTTTACTTGCATTAAATTTTTAATTATAGCATTTAAAGATGTCAAAAAATGATGTCACTGAAATGACTGGTTTGTCACTGAAATGACAATGTTTGTCACTGAAACGACTGTTTGTCACTGAAATGACAATATTTGTCAAAATGACTATTTTTCACTGAAATAACATTGTTTGTCAATGCAATAGGACCATATAATATTAAAAATGGAACATATTAGAACAATAGAGAAAAGATTGTGAAGGGAAAAGAAAGAGCAATAATGAGAATATCAAGCAATTTTATTGTATTAAAATCCTTATAGTTACAAGTTTAATGATTAACTGAATTAAATTCAGAAAAAGCATTTTGAACATTATTAAAATCTTCATCCTGAAGTTTAAAATATCTATTTGAAGCAGGTTCAGGAGAATTCCTAATTTTGCACAGAATATGTGGCACTTGAATTTCATGGACATCCTCTTTGTCAAGCCATGCAAATTATTTTTTCTGCATCTTGCCATAAATAACACAAGTAAAATATTTTGAGTAACATTCTCAATGACACCTTAAAGGGGGCAAAAAAAAAAAAAAAAAAAAAAAATTAAATAAATAAATAAAAGTTTGCTTTTTTAATTGTATCTTAATATTAATGTCGTATGTAATTTTTTTATATTTACCTGGATACCGGAAAGTACTTTAAATATTTAAATATAAAGCTTATCCTACACCAACAAATCTTTTAATTCAAAATAAAAAATTATTTAAATCCAGGGCTTACAAAATAGTAAATCTGCAACAAATGTCATTTTCGAGACGTCACAAAAATGACCGTCACGAAAATGACAAATCGTCAATAATTCGTTCTGTACTGAAAAACATTCTTTCACTAAGCCAATATCGTCACATTTTCTTCTTCTGGTCGTCATTCTATATTAAAATAAAACTTTGTTCCAAATTTTATAATAATATTTTTTTATTTTTTATGCATCTCGAAAATGACAAGCAATAAAAGTACGCACAGCATGTAAACAATAAAAATAATGTTAACTCTTACCTGTTTTCAATTTTCTTGAGATTTTTTTTTCCCACATATCGTCAATGTTGATTTCTGATCTTAAACTTTAAAAAAAGTGAATGGTGGCACCATCCCTTGATGATATATGAAGTTATTTTCATGTGTCACGAAAATGACGTGAAGACTTGCATACAAGCATTTTAATTACACATGCATGAAAATTAACGTAATTAAAAAGAAAAAAAAAATTTCCTTTGAAAACAAATAGTTTTTTTTACAAGAATTAACAATTATTATAATTATCATTTTATTTTTTTTAGTAAAAAACATACTTTGTATGTAAACATTTGGTCTTGGAGACAGTCACGAAAATGACGGTTATAAGGTTTAAAATTTTCTAAAAAATACTGAAATTGCTATAAACTCACATTTTATGATTTGATGCTTTTTTAAAAAGGTACTTCTAAATAATAATAATAAAATTTTACAATTTATTTGCTTAAAATTAATAATAAAGACCTGAAACACTAAAATGCACATTTATGTGATATTCAGCCATATATAGTTTCGGAGCTATTTTGAGACAATTTAGCTCATTTTTAAGAAACCATTTTTAACAGTGTACCAGTCACAAAACAGATCTGTAAAAAAAGTATGAGTTTTTACTTAATTTTGCGCTGACTTCAAAAGTTATGATTATATAAATTAGTGTTTATATTTTCTGGCTAAGGATTTATTTATTTATTTTATTTTTATACTTTTAGACATAATGTGCAATTTCCTTTTACGTCAATTTTCAGTTTATTTTTAGTAGTTCAAATCAGGGCGCGAAATTTCCTTTCGCCAGTTCGCCATTGGCAAATGGAATTTTTACTGTGGCGAGTAAAAATTTGGTCTAGTTATAGATAGAATTCTTACACGATACGGTGACAGAAAACACTCTTTTTATAGATTTAAATATGGCAAAATCTTGTCATCTTATAATAACCTCATATTTAATCTCTCCTTTTTAGATTCTCGGAGAACCGAGTGTGTGTGTGCGCTGCCCTAGATCGCCTCAGCCTGGAAAAGGAAAAACGCTTACTGCGTACTATAAAAGTTTTGATCTCTTCGGCAGTTTCGTTTCTCACTCTGTTATTTCTCCAAGCAGAGTGAGAATAGACGAGCAGAGAGCCTTTTTGCCCGTCGTCCACTATCCGAGAGAAGAGATATGCGAAAGTTTGCCTATGCGATATTGTCACATGAAAATGATCCCGAGCCCTTTTAAAAATACTGCCTGTGTTTATTTTATTGAATAATGATCAAAAAACAGTTGATTTTCCAGATTTTTACTGAAATGCCAATGATTTGCGCTTGTAATGATTTGTAAACAACGAACTTATCGAAAGGTTATTCCGAAATGGCTATTTCAAACGACAACAATGAACAAGTTATATACATCGACATTCCGTCTGATTATAAAAATAAAATGAACGAAAAAAACATTTTTTATAAAAAAAGTTAAATAAATAAATAGATAAATAAGAAAGCTTAATCTTTCATAATAAAATTTTTTTTCACAGGATATTGTTTGACAAAGGATTTTTTTTCGTCTTTTTTTCTTTAATGACGCTTTGCATTTATGTTATTAGATATTTTAATCTTTTTCAAATCTCAAATACAATACATTATAATGATTTTTAATTATAGATGATTATGAAACATGATGATATACGATACACTTTTAATATATATAATTTTAGACATATTTTTAAAAACATTTAAAATAGTTAAGAAAAATAAAAAATCTAAAATGCATAAAAAAGGAAAAAAATGACAACCCTATTTTGTGGCGAGTAAAACTTTTTTTTTTTTTTTTTTCTGTGAGTGTAATATGAGTTGAAATTTCGAGCCCTGGTTTAAATAATAATTATAGTTAATTTTTGGAGTTCGTTCTATTTAAAAAAAAAAAAAAAAGTTTTTATTCAATTTAATCGCTGATTGATACATTTCCTTTCTAGGTACGAAGATTCCCAGCCAAAAAGTATCGTATGTTAATAAAAGCTATGAAATTTAAAACTATTTCACAGATCATGTATTCTGTTTTAAACGGTTTCAACTTTTCTAAATATTTTACCAGCGCATTTATTAAAAAAAATAAAGGAAAAAATAAAATAAAAATAAAAATACGTTAAAAGCCATAGGAATTTTTTTTATTTATTACTTGTGGTACTTTTTATAAAGGATATGTTTAAAAACATTGCAGAGATTCCATTTATAGCAATCGATTTGCATCATCTTGTCAGAGAATTTCAATTTACTGATGAGTTTTTCGATAAAAACTCGTTTATTCAAAATATTCTCGTTATAATCGATTTTCTATAAATAACATTATTCGCTTCTGAGTAATCTGCATAGGAGATTCAGATTTCAGAAATCTCTTGGTGCGCGTATACACGGGAAATTTAGTCAGAAATAAAATATTTTTGAGTTTTATGCGATTTCTTTTAACTAAATTGAAATATCGATAATGGTTTCCGAATGTATGCATACATATAAAAGCTACAATGTATATAAGTTAATTATTTTGCAAATAATACAGTTTATTGCAGTTTAAAGATTAAATGCATGGAAATTCACAATAGCAAATTGATTTGATTTTAAATGTTCTTTGATGTGTTTTAAATGAAAATAATTGTAATATGACGTATAGTATAAATGGATAGTTACTTTTTAAATTAATAAATTAATATGACAATTAATCAATTAATTCTTACATACACGCAAAAACGAACATATATATATTGGGACAAATCTGCATATTTACATAATACATCTTTTAATTCATTAAACATACTTACATTTATTCATCCACTACAATAATTTATAGTACAGGAGTATAATTAGAATAAAAACAATGTTATTTTTTTTATAAAAGAAAAACTTACAAAGCTAACATAATATAATGCATTTTCGGCACTTAAGTATTAACTGCATGGCACTGGCGGAATATTTATTTATATTAATATAAATATGTAAGACAATACAATATAGTTCATAGGATCACTTCTATAATAGTCATACGTATATATACATAAATATAAATAATAAAACACACATAAAATATACATTTCGTATTAACCACATTGGTATACAAAAGCGGCACAAGTAATATATTATGCACATACGTATTTAGAAGCACTTTAACAATTTATCGTTTACATATTTTAAACTGAAGAATATTGCCTGACCTGAATGTTCGATTACTTTTGTTAAAATTATTCTTAATAAAATTAAAAAAAAAAAAAAATATTTTCATTGCCGCTACAAGCACGATTAATTATTTAAAATTAAGCTGAAATGAAAAAGACACCATGGTTGGCCTGTAAAATAACAATGAGGAACGAAGTTCACTAATGGAAACCACAAAGCAAATGACTCAGGCAAGAGGAAACATAGCTTAGTTATTAATAATAATTATTATAATAGTTAGTCATTAATAAGGCGATTCAGCGTTCAAACACGGGTTCATATGCGAGTGGCATGTGAGTTCCTGAACCGTCACTCTCTGGACGGTTGTCACTTCGTAAATTGGATGATGACGATGACGACGAGGAAAATGACAGACTTACTGTCCTACAGATGCTAAAATTGAAACATATGTGAGACTACTATGAAGTGATAGCACGTGTGTAAGTAGATACAACTTACCTTTGTTTTACATCCCATCAACTGAGCGTCTCCCCTAGATTTCTTTATGCCTCATGAAAGTTTACGGGAAGATCTATCTAAAATCATCCATTTTTTTTTTTTTTTTTTAACTTATTTGATTATTTTTCCTTCAAAAGAAGTTGAAATCTAAATTATTTAAAAATCGCCCAGGCTGTATATTCCTTCTCACAATTCTTCACGTTGACATAAGTGTACTTAGAAAACGCAATGCTAAGGGATGTAGATGTTAATTTAGAAACTTCATCGATTTAGCAAAGTTGATAGCTTTTATATAGTTCTTAAACAACTTTCAGAAATTATAATGAAACAGAGACTAAATAAAAGCTATCAACTTTGCTAAATCGATAAAGTTTCTAAATTAATATCTAAATCCCTTAGCATTGCATTTTCTGTTTCATTATAATTTGTGAAAGTTGGTTTTTTAGAAAAAAGCCTTCTTCAAATAAATGCACTTAGTTCTTTTATTGCATATTAGGCCACAATTTTGTTACTTAAGACTGGAAAAGATTAATTTAGATTACTCATCTACAATATACTTTTAATAAGCGAAATATTAACATTTAAGTTCATGTATTAATTAATTAATTATTAATCAATGTATTAGTCAATGTAAAAAGTTAAAATTCTAGTAACAGCAAGAAAATGATTTTTACATGTATTTCTATGAGACAGACATTTTATGGAAAATATATCTTTATAACATGCAAATGTTTTAAAGTAACTTTAACTTAAGAGATAAGAGAATATGAATTCAGAAATTATAAATTTGCTGAAATAATTATATAATTTAAAATATATAACACGCATTTAAATTTGAAATTAAAGCATATATTGCTGAAGTAAGCGATCATCTAAAAACTAGCATGTTGTGGCAATCAAAAAAATTTCTCCTTCATCATTCTACATAATAGTGCTAGATGAGTAATAGAAGCACCACTTGTCCGCCAATATACATCTAAATTAGACTGAATTCATTTAAACATATTCATTTATTCCTAATGAACACGTTACATGTCAAGCTTGGTGTTTACACGCTGTAAAAGCTAAGATTCTCTCATATCAAGTTTGACGCAATAGACTCTTCCCAGCGTCGTCTGCTCAATCACGTGATATAGAAAAACAAAGAATTCAGTTAATTATTGTTCTTAACAACAAGAGTATTAATATTTCTCTATGTATTACAAAAAAGTTACTGTCACTGGCGTCAAGTTTTTTTGTCTGCGACAACATCTTCTAGCGGAGGGCAGGGTCTTTCGAGTCATGAGAGGTATCAATGCGTTCCGAATACTCCAAGGAAGACATATCAGCTGCTTAGAAATTTCTATCATTTTAATTAAAGACGTTATAAACTAAAAATGACAAGTTTATGAACGTAGTCTATTTGCCATTTTGAAGAAAGTTTCTCCCAGTGACGTTGTTCTTCTGTCATGAAGTCATTTTACACGAGAAAATTAAAATATGATCCATGGTTATACGTAGGTAAGTAGGTAGGTTCGATTTAACATCGCACCAGTATTGCGCTATGGGGAATTGGCGACGGTCTGGGACGCACCCTTAGAGATGTTCCGGTCACATGCCATCACAATTTTGATCCTTTCCGGAAGGGATCGCCCCCCGCTTTGGTGATCCCCAGAGGTATATTGTGGGTGGGAACATGGAGAACTTTGCGGTCACGACAGATTTTATGTACACCAGCCACGATTAATGTACACGATGGTCTTTGGCCGGCTCAAGTATCAAATCGGCAATCTTCCAATTACGTGCTCGCGCTTTACAGACTACGGTATCGCGGCCCGAAACCATGGATGTAAAAAAAGGAAGAAAATAAATATCAATTTTTTTTTTCTCTACTTTTAGAAAATTAATTTTCTAACACGGGAAAATTAAAATATGATCCATGGTTGTAGGTAGGTAGTTGATTAGGTAGGTTGTGTTTGACGTCGCACCATTACTGCGCTATGGATAATTGGTGACGGTCTGGGACGCACCGCTACGGATGTTCTGGAGACATGCCACCACAATTTTGGTCCTACACGAAGGGGATGGTCCACGCTTCAGTGGCCTCCAGAGGTGTAATATTGATGGGAACATGGAGGATATTGTGGCCACGACATATTTTACGTGAACCAGCCACCATTAGTTTACACGACAGTCTTTGGCCGGCTCGAGAACCAAAGTCGCAATCTTCCAATTACGAAAGGGTACTTCGTTCCGGATCTAAGGTTGTAAAATATAAACAAAAAGGGTCCTATACTAAAGCTGTAATGCAAAATGGTCTAGATACTATGAATGTCTTTCTATTAAAATACATATATATACATTATATATTTCAATTTGGCGTCGAATATGAGGATTTCCATAATAAATTTCTGCTTTTGTCTTGTAATATGCACTATTAATATTCCTTTTTAGTGAAAGAGAACAGCGAATAGGCGGGTAGAGCTCTGCATGTGTTAATAAGTAAAGTGAGTCGGGGGGGAGGTGAAGCCTCTCTCGGGGGTTGGTGAGCGGAGCGAGCAGGAGGCAGAGCCCCCTAGTAATATAAAATAAAATAAAAGTAATATTGCGCATTTGTAAACAGTAGAATAATTGCATTTGTAAGTTTAATAATTTTAAGAAACACTTTATATGTTTATTTATTTTCACAAGTAAGAATCGATTTTTGTATGTTGTAGTGTAACTGTTACATTAACTGATCTAGCAATAAACAGTGAAATGTCTATGGATTATAACTTGAAATTAATAAAAAATGTTTTAAGATAAATTTAATTGCCTAAAGGTGTTACAACAAGTTAATGAACAACTTAGTTATTCTTCGAAAAGTCTTTACACCGTACGATGTTGCATTGTTAATGATACAAGTACCAAAAATCAGAATACTTAACACGTTCTCCAACAACATTAATAACACTTATAAATTAAATGATGATTGTAAATTTATACAGTAAACAAAAGGTGATGAATCATGATATAAAATGGATTAAAAATTATGATGTATAAAAAATAACACAGATTAAATCGGATTGATGAAAAATGAGAATAGGAAATGTGTTGTTTTAGCATTCACTATAGATATAGAAGACTTCGTCTGTTTTTTGTTTATCTATGTCATGAGACCTCTGACATCAGGTGGGAAGAGCCCATTATACACAATAGAAGTTGTTATAACCTTCATGTAAACAGTGGTATTGCATATTAGCAGCGCCACCTGATGGATGATGCACACTAAAATGAATAGACTTCAGTTTATGTCAATGTGCAGTTAAATATAAATATTTGTGAAATTCTGTGTTATAATTCTTGATCTAAAGTTGGCACAAAATGTTTGTCACTCGCACACAAACAGACGAATATTTTTTTAAAATTTTCTAATCTTGTTCAGGGCATCTCAATACTTTGAAATCCATCGAAAACAGGAAGTCGAAAATTTTTAAGAATTCAATTTTTTTTTTTTTTTATGAATACAGAAGAAAGTAAAAATTCACACATTCGACTTCTCTGATAAACAGACAAATTTTTGATTAAAGAACAACACTACCGAACTATATGATTAGTTTTTCAACTTATTGTATTATCAAATTTTAGGAATATTAGAATATCGATACAGAAACATATATTCATTTACTTCATTATATAGCTTTAAATTACTTATATATATGTCAGGAATTTAAATTTTAATCTAAATGATCTTATGAACTAAAAGATACTCGGAAAAAATTCATTTAACTGACTTCTCTGATAAAAGAGAAAATTTTTTAATTAATGTAGCAGTCAGATTTACACTTTCTCCTTTCTCATGTAATTCTGTGGGACTTTCGTTGCTCCGAATTATAAGGATATGTCATTCAAAAAGGAAAAATTCAAATTCTGCTTTTATGATTATCCTCTTTGAACATGTCGCCTTTTACCTCCGTGAGCAAATTAAAAAAAAAAAAAATAATAATAATAAATTTAAACATTTCTTTTTGAGAATGAAGATTAGAAGATCGAGTACTTAATACAATAATATATATATATATATATATATATATGTATGTATATATAAAATGGTTTATTAAGATAAAACGCACTATGTTCAAAGGGTATAATAATAATAATAATAATAAAAACAGAATTCGAAAAACTTCTTTTTGAATGAGATATTCTTACAATACGAAGCATTTTCTTATAGGATAACCTGAGAAGGGAGAAAAGGTAAATCTGATTGATATACAGACTTAAAGAATAATGTTCGAGAGTTAATGGTTTAATATCATTTATAGGAATTTTAAAATATGGATACAGACATCTTATTATTCATTTACAACATTATCTAGCCCCAACACGAATTTAACTTTCAAATTAAAGCACATTATTCTAAACAAAAAGACATTTGGAAAGAAAAAACATGCAATTGACATTTTATGACAAAAGACAAATTATCTTTTTTTAAATAACAAAGACGTGATTATTCGATACTAAAAGATTTCGATACTAATTAGATTTCGATACTTTAATGAAGAATACATTAAATACTTGAGAAACGTTAGAATATGGAAACAGCCATCATAGTGTTTATTGAGGTCATTATATAAATCCTAAATATAGATTAAATTAAAGCAAATTATGCTGAGGCAAAAGATATTCTAGAAAAAATTCATATAATTGACTTTTTTGCTAAAAAAGTCAATTATGTGAATTGACATTTTTTCCAAATGAATAGGATAAATTCCCTTGATTAAAGAAGGACTTTTGAGCAATGATATTTTAACACAATTTATAAGAAATTAAGAATGTAAATACAGACATCCTAATATATATTTGTTTTATTATAAAATAGTAACAGGAAATTGAATTTAAAAATAAACGTTATACGTTGAAAAGAAAAACAAAAAGTATTAGGTTAAAAATGAAATCACGTAATTGACTGCGACACAAATTCTTTTATTTAAAGAAATTTAATTAAAGAAATCGATATTTTAACTTTAAGAAAAGTAGGATATGGTTACAGTTAATACAGTGTTTATTTACGTCGTAAATAGCCCTAAATAAAATTTATGTATCAGAAATTAACTTTTAAAATAAATAAAATTCTACTGAAATCAGATATATCCGAGAAAAAAAAAATTACTTCTTTTACAAAAGCAAAATTTTCTTGATTATAGAACAACGTCTGAACTTGATGTCTTAATGTATTTTTCAGAAATTTATAGATAAAGGCATCATATTATTTACATATATCTTTTATCTAGCCCTATCGGAAATTTAAATTTTAAATTAAAGCATAATTTGCTGAAACACAAGATATTCGGAGAAAAACATTATATAACTGACTTTTCTGACAAAAGAGAAATTCTCTTGATTAAAGAACAACGAGCGAGCCATGTGATTAGTTTTCGATACTCTTTAATCTTAGAAAAAATTTTTATAGGAGAGTTCTTTTCATTCATAGAGCTCTAGAGATTTTGGGGAAAATGATAGTAATTCACCGACTTCTTACTAAGTGGTAAATGGTTTGAAATAATTTTCTTTTTCACTTTTCTTAAAGCTTTCTCAGAACGAATCTATCGTGAGAAGGACAAGATTTATGATTTACCATCTTTTCCTTTTAAAATTTACATTAATCTGACTTATATTTCAGGCTTATCACTTTTCTTTTCCTTTTAAAATAATGAGGATACTTTCGAAGTTAGTTGCCGGAATTAACTTGATGTACATTCGATATTTAGACTCAAAATATGTTATATAGAGACGAAAATGTTGAAAGCTCTTCAGATAAAAAAGTTTGATGGAAAAGAAAAGCCCCTGTTACCTGATTGATTAATTATAATACGTAACTTTGTTATTGATAAATATTAATATATAGCTTGATTATTGAGAATTACTTATACACATCCACCATAAAGTAAACAATATAAACATAAGTTATGAAGTTAAAAAGATTTAATGGAAAAGGAAACGTTACTCGACTGATTAATTGAGGCAGTCTCGATTGTTATTTTAAGAAAAAATTTATATTTCTTTTAAGATATTTACCAATGTTGATATACTTCTCGAGCAAATTGAGCAAAATTACACTAATAAATAAAAAGTAAAGAGAAATATTGGGATAGTCATTACCCTTCAGTGTTTCCTTTTTATTTTACTGAAAAAATAATTATACTCTTAAGATATCTTAGAATTATGCATAGCTCTGTGTTAAAATTGTCTTTTTCTAATCGCTTTTATTTTATTCTTTCTTTATTTTTTTTTAAACATTTGCTTGTAGAAACAATTTCTTTTATTCAAAAGAAAATACAATCGAACCTCGTTAACGTGAATCTCAAAGGGAACAAAAAAATTGTTCGTGTTACCAATAGTTAATGCTATCGGTAACTAATCTTCGTATAACTACACTAACCTTCATTTTGATGTAGAATGTGGACACAGTTCATGTTTAAAGTAATTCACGTTAACGAGATTCGACTGTATATCTATTAACACGTTAATGCTTTTTTGTGAAGAAAATATTGAAATGAAGAAAAAAATATATTAAGAAAAAGGAGTAAATTTATTTTACATAAATAGTTTTCTCCAAAATTAATGCAAAAACCTTTCACGAATGGCATTCTTCCTTTCTTGTATATCTTTTATAATCCCACTGTGCATATATTCAGTATTTGGTCAGTGATTATGAGGTTTTTTTTTTTTTTTTTTATGTTAAAATACAGTAAGTAAATAATATTTTTCATTCAAATCAGAAATATTTTTATGATAGGTTTCCATGTGTGTTTGTATGTTTACCTGAAAGACGACATTATATGGCAGGTGAAACTACATTAAATAATGTATATAATATTTCAATTACTTTTTTCTATTTAATAGTTGATTGTATACACTTTACTTTGGACATTTAAACTAGATCAATGCATGCAACATCGCCAATTTCTAGATTTGTTTTTCTTTTCGAATTTTCGAACCTCAACATAGCAAGTCTCTGCTTCAGTTCGAACTAAAATGAAATGTTTTAGAAGTCTTCAAAATAGGATATTAAAGAAATTTTATGAAAAATAATAAACTGAAGTTTCATTTTTTCAAAATGATGCATGACAAGAACAATTAAAGCTCATAAAACAAGAATACATTTTTCGAAGGCATTTTGGATCTTCAAATGTAGGCCAGTGTTGCCAATTTAAACTGGCATATCCCTGCGGACAGCTCAAATTGTCCCTACATTGATGATAAAAATCCCTACTTTAGTGCTGAGGATGTCTGTATGAAGGACTTTCAGTCTCAGGATATCCTGAAGATGTCCTGGGAAGAAAGAGCACCTCCAGAAAGTTCCTACTACGTCTTTACATTTTGAAAAAAGCTGTTAAAAGTCCCTACGCGTATGAAGAAATCCCATAGTTGGCAACATTGATGTTGGCTCTTTTTTGGCTTTATTTTGTTAGTGTTTGGCCCCATTTGGCTCTATTTCAGAGAAAGTTTGGCCTCGTTTGAAAAGTATCACCTGGCAACCCTGATACGAGATGGCACTACGAGTCCGTAAGCAGAACTGTTGCCTAGGTAACGTGTTGCATGACCAGCGAGATGAACGATGCTCGCTCCTAAAATCGTATCAGTTTATGTAATGTCGTTTGAGCTGGTGGTTCTACCGCTATGTAAACGTTTGTAATAAATGTTTTGTGTTTGTCACAGCAGCTCCGTTCTTTGAAGTTATAATTTTAACATACACTCAAAATAACTCCAAGTTATTATAGTTCCAAACAATCAGTTCAGCTGGAACCGATTATATACTTGTCCCCAAAGAATCGGCAAGCCGATGTAGTACTTAATTTTCTTTTTCAGGTGTGCACACAGTCCGTTCTTGTCCTGCATTACACCCCGTTAGTTGCAAGGATTCCATCTTCTGCAATCGTCGAGTGATGTACGTATATTCAACCATGCAGTGAGAAAAAAAAAGTGCTATGTTTTGTGCATGGCCAGTAAAAGTTATTTATTACTTAACTCAGTGCAAATTAAATGCATGAATTTTATGTTTCAGAATAATGTTTTTCTAATATTTTGTCTTTTTTTTTTGTAAGATTCGTAAAATTTTATTGGAACTCATTCTTGTTATTAAAAAAAAAAATTCTTTCTGTCTCTGAGGATTTGTACTATTCCTACATAAATCATACAAATATTGTAAATAACAAGCGAAATCATGCGTCAAAGTTATAAGTCATTTGTAGCTTTTTATGATACAAGGTAATCCAAAATATTTTTGTTTTTCTTCAATTTGTAACTGGTTCCTTAAGTGCAATTGTGATTAAAACGTTATTGGAAAGTGTGAGCCTAAAAATGTTCTTTGCATGTCTAAAGTTTAAAGTAATTTTATAAAATATTTATTTAAAAAAGTAGAAATATATCAAACGATAATAATAATAATAATAATAATAATAATAGTAATATACTCACCCACTTTATTTAAAATTTCACCTTCTATTCATAATAAACAATCGCAAGAAACATAAATTTTGTGAATGATGTGTATGCATTTTGCATTAAAAAAAATCTCAATTTAAATTTTATTATAAATTCAACTTTAAGTACTGTACAAAAAAAAAAAAAAAAAAAAAAAAAAAAATCCCTTATGTCCTACAAAAATATTAGTGACATTCATTGAGTTGAACAGATCCGTTATTGCTCTTAAAATAATTGAAATATTTCTGTAGTTATTTCTTCTTGTCAATTAAATTTGTACATGTTATATCTGTTTTCTTTCAGATAAAATTACTTGTAAGATTAATTAAGTTTATTTTTCGAAGCAATTAAAAATAGATTCCTACGAACTATGAAAAAGATTACAGCGTTATCGTTAACGAGCAATTATATCAGACAAATTACATTTTTCGATGATATTACCCTAACAGCACAGTTAGGCTTAACATATCCACACTCCACAGTACATCTTAAGGACGTTTCTGGGATGCCTTTTCATCCAGAAGACATCTGGAAGATATCTGGGGAGGCGATGTGCTGTCTGGGTAGGAAGTGAAATTAATTCTTTATCCGAAAATATTTCTTACTTTTCGTTTTCTGAATGTTCTTGTGCATGAAAAAAAACTGCTTAAAACGAATCGGAAAAGGTAGAAATTTAATGAAAAATTTGCGATTTTAATTGAGATGAAAAATTTTATAAAATTAAAAATGTATTAGGTAAAATAAGACATTTTTAGATGATAGATATTTGAAAATTTTCCTACAACCATTTCATTTTACACAGTTACGTATATGCTTACAAAAAAAAAAAAAAAAAAAAAAAAAAAAGAGGAAAGCTATAAATTTGAGCCAGGTAATAGATTTTATTTTTTAACTTTTGTAAAATATTTTCACGGCATATCTTAATATAAATTAGAAATATGAGAAAAAAAAATATTTATTTATTTATTTATTTTTAAAAATTATTGATAGTAGTACAACTTCTTCTCGAGTTTATCTATTTTCTTTACTTTTTTAATTCTGCTTTTAATAATCATAAAAAAAGAGAAGATTATTTACCCGAAATTCGAAAATTTATTTTATATTTAATCATATTATTACATATTAAAAACAATTCTATAAAATCAGTTTGTTTAAAGGAATTGTTTCACTTGAGATGATAAACTCATTAAACGAGTAGTTTCGAGATTGTTAAAAATATTCATAGGGGAAAAAAAAAAAAAAAAAAAAAAAAAAAAAACATGGGGGTGAAGCTCAAATAGCTTTATTTTATAACGATTCGAAACTATTTTCAAGAAGAAAGTAAAAATTCTGTCGAAAACAGAATTTAGTTTAGTACGGAGGACTATTAATTTCAATCTGTAAAAGTTTTATTTTTATTTTTTCTATTTATTTTTTTCTATTTATTTTCTATTTATTATTATTTTTTTTAATCTCATTTTTTGACAGTAAAACTGGGCCACGTACTTTTTAAAAATGACTGAAATGAATTAAAATGAAGTGTTGTCACCTAAATTTCAAGCTTTAGTTAATTTTAAAAAATCTAATTGTTTTGCCGGAAAACTATTTGCATCCCTGGATTCAGAAAAGTTGCTCCTTTCATTTGGCACCGAATTTGTAACGATAGGACTGATATTTCTAATTTATTTTGGTGCTACACAAAACTGGTCTACAAAAACTGGCGATGTCGTTTTTACCTAGATTGAAACTACTAGTCCCCCTAGTCCTTAAAAAAAAAAAAAAAAACTATTTAACGCAGGAGACGTTTATAATATATAGGTTGAGAAATATTCAAAAATTGAGTTTTGATTTTCGGAGATTTTGATTTACTATCCATAACCTTTTATAATATAACCGATCTTAATAGATCGGTTCTCGACCTTAGAAGTTTTATAAATTCATTGTTATTATAATCACAAGAATGTGGTGGGGGAGGGAAAACATGAAATTTATCTCCAACAGATTTTAGTGTTTTTGTCTTTGACCACAATGGTTATTTCCTCCCTACAAATATGGAAAATGTTTCATAATTTATGAGTAATGCGAAGTTTTACTCTCCCTTCTTTACTTGTTTCATTTTACATTTTTGGCGTGTAAACTTCTTTTGCCCTACATAAATTTTTCCTTCAGAGTGAATTCATCTAATCTTTTGATAAAATAGTTTAATACAGTGTTGGCAATTATAGGGATTTGTTCCCACGCTTAAGGACTTTTAGCAGTTTACTTCAGCATGTCTGGATAGATTAGGGACTTTTTGAATGCACCCTTTCTCTCCAGAACATTTTCAGGATATCCAAAGGATGAAAGTACGTTTTACGGACATCCTCATCACTAAAGTAGAGACTTTTATCATCAATGCAGGGACATTTTGAGCTGTCTTTAGGGACGTGGCAAAATTTGAATTGTCAACACTGGAATGTTTATGTAGATAAAGGAATATATGCCGACGCTGTAGCTTGATGTTTATTTATGCAGCAAAACTCCCGCTGTGCATTTTCTTTGACCTAAAAATAAATACGTTTATTTACACATAAATAAATAATAACAATGAAATAAAACTTTATCAGAAATTAAGTTTGCAAATCAACCTTTTATTAAATCTGACTTTATTTATTTATGTAATTTATTATTGCCGATAAATTCTTTATATACAGATTCTTATATTCTTCATTCTTTACATTTATATTCTATATTCTTTATATAGCAGTTAAAAATTTGATGGTACAAAGAGAGAGTTGTTTGTTATACATATATATATGTAGTTTTATAATGATTTTATTTAATAACTAGCATATTCACGAAAAATGACAGAAAATTGTTGTTATAAGTTTAGAACATAAAGTTAATTGATATAATACTTTATTACTTTCCGAACACTATAGTGAGGAAAGTATTGTAATCATGTCAAAAATCCGAATTTCAGATTTTGATGTTTCTATACGTTTCGAGGTCCCCTGAGTCCGTTTCCACTATTTTTCAATGATGTATGTATGTGTGTGTGTATGTGTGTATGTATGTGTGTGTGTGTCTGTGAGTGAACACGATAGCGTCTAAACGCTTTGTTCAAATAAGCTGAAAGTTGGTACGTATATTGTAAGTCACCATAGTACGAACCCTATAGATTTTGGTGAATCTAGCACTTATAGTTTTTGTACAGGGACACCAGGAAAAATTCTTTATCATTATGGCCTATGGGGACAAATATTTAAAAGTGCGATAGCGTCTAAATACTTTATTAATCTGAGCAAAAAATTTGTACACATGTTATAGGTTACAGTTGCATAAACTGTATTGATTTTGGTGAATTTAGCACTTACAGTTTTTTTACAGGGGCACAAAGAAAAATTCTTTATTATTATGGTCTATGGGGCCAAATTTTTAAAAGTATGATAGCGTCTAAACGCCTTATTAATCCGAGAAAAAAATTTGTACACATGTTAAAGGTCACAGTTGCACCAACTGTATAGATTTTGGTGAATTTAGCACTTACAGTTTTTTTACAGGGACACTAAGAAAAATTCTTTATCAATATGGCCTATGGGACCAAATTTTTAAAAGTGCGATAGCATCTAAACGCTTTATTGAATTGAGCTGAAAATTTATATAAATATTATAAATCACTGTTGCACTAAATATGAGCATTTTCGTGAATCTAGCATTTATAGGTTTTTACAGGGACACAACAAAAAATTCTTTATCATTATGACCTATGGGCTCAAAGTTCAGTAGCGTTAAATAAAACTAAACATCGTGTGATATATGTAGAAAAATACTCAAACACTCTATTATGGTTTTATCTCTTTTGTATGTTTAACAACTCCTCTTTCTTTACTTTATCTACAAAACTGTTAATTACTCAATGCTCAGAAAGTCGAGTGGAGTCACTCCAGATTTTTTAGTACTTTATAGTCAGACTGCCGATTGTCATTCAAAAATTCAAATAAAAAATTACATGATGAACAATAATGCATTCCTATAAACTTTTAGGGTTTCAAGGTTTTAAAGTAAGGTTAGTTATTTAAAAACTAAGGCAAAAAAAAAAAAAAATAATAATAATAATAATAATAATTTGACTTTTACACTTAATTTAAAAGAAATCTCTGATAGGTAAAGCTATTATTATAGTTTTTAATAATAATAATAATAATAATAATAATAATAATAAGCCTTTGAAAAAAATACACGGAGATCGCAAAATATACTTCTTATTTACTTAAGAATGAACGTTCCATAAAATTTTCGATAAGTATATCGATATCGTTTGTTACAATGTTTGTTACAATTTTAAGAATAAAATATTTTTATAAAATATATAACGTAGAATTGAAACAAGAAAATAAACATGCTTTAACAGCTTAATAATATATAAATGTAAACACTTTTCTAAAAAAAAAAAAAAAAAAAAATTAAGAAGATTGTACATGAATAAAATATTTTAAATAATACGTATCACGTATCACCTGAAGAATTTTTTTTTTATCTATTTATTTTCGCCTCACAAAATTTCGAATCATCGTCTTTTCATCGTCTATTTAACGGCCCGAAGCTACAACTGTTAACAATGAAAATTTCGTTTTTTGATTCTACGTTTATTATTTTTTCTCTTTCTTTTTTTTAGTGTATAGACTTTTCCTTCTATGTTGATTATTTATTTATTTTTAACTATTAAATAGTAGCAAGGGTTGTTACTTTCTTCTGTAATACCGGGTGATCTAAAAGTCAGGACAAACTTTAAAAATGAATAATTCGAAAACGAATCAAGATACAAAGATACGGTTTGCACCAAACGGATGAAAAAGAAACCGGGTTTTGTGTGGCAAAGGCAAGAAATTAGTTCTGTTGGCGACCAACAGATGGCGCTATAGCGTTTTATTTCACCAAAAGATGATTTACAAATGAAAAAAAATGTTGACAATTTACAAGTCAGCTTAATTACAGTTAATTAGTACTACTACAGCAACTGTTCAATGTCCATCATTCAGAAGTACAGCTGTGAGATGATTCACCACATCGTTCACAGCATTTAGTAGCATTTCTTGCGTTATGGCAGACACATTTTGGCGGATGGCATCTTTCAGTGCTGCTAGTGATGCCGGTTGGTCGCGGTACACTTTTGACTTCCAAGAATCCCCACAGCCAAAAGTCACAGGGTGTCAGATCGGGAGATCTTGGAGGCCATGCGTGATTAAAGTAGCGACTAAGAATGCGATATTTTGATGCATATAAGCTTCGAATACCATTGCCTGCTGTAGTTGTTCCTTTTTATATCGTTTGTTGCTTTGCATAATCCTACATCAGAAATACGACAGCGCCATCTGTTGGTCGCCAACAGAACTATTTTTTATTTCTTTGCCACACAAAACCCGGCTTCTTTTCCATCCGTTTGGGGCAAACCGTATCTTTGTATCTTGATTCGTTTTCGAATTATTCATTTTTAAAGTTTATCCTGACTTTTGGATCACCCGGTATATAGAATGTATTGATTTCGTAACAATTTTCGACTTCCGGTTTTCAGTGGATTTATTAGTTTAGAGTGAGTCTGAACACGATTTGACCATTTTCAGAAAATGTTTGTATATGTGTGCGTGACAAAAATTTTGTGGCAGGTCTAGTTCAAGAACTAATGTATATATTGTTATATATATTGCAGCGTTCATAATTCACAAATTAATAAATTAATAATTTTAATTTTACAAGAAATCTGTTATGCAAGAAAAAGAAAAGGTGAATATAGAGTTAAAAAATCCGATTTTAATTTAACATTTGAAGGTATGTACATCTTCACCCACCTGTAAGTCATCCATAACACCTTTTCTCATTTAATCCCCCCCCCCCCCTAAAACTGTTTAACATTTTTTAATTCTTTTAAACTTAACTTTGAGAAAATTGAATCAATATCAGTTTAAAAATTATTGCTTCTGTTAAAGTTCTATTAAATTCGATTAATAATTTGGTAAAGAACATGTCATCGAAATTTTATGTTTATACGTTCATGTGTTTAAAAATTACGCGCAAAAGAACGAAACGAAGAAACAGGTTGTGATTTTTATTTCGGACATGAGTGTATGTCGTATTACTACAAAAGATCTTCCCGGTCAACATTTTTTTCTAACGACATATTTAATTTGTAAAAAAAAAAAAAAAAAAAAAAAGATTGTATTGAGAAAATAAACACATTTAGTACATAATTTAAAAGAAAAGTTTTTATCCTACTTGCTACAAACTTATTTGACTGGAAAATCTAAAGATTGATAAATATGAATAAAAATGTTTCTCTCGTAGATTATGTCACCAAGCATGTTGGTCTACTTTACCTTCTGGAGTATTTTTCATAACAACGCCTCTAAATACTTCTATGTTAATGTGCTTTTCTTCGTAATTACTTGCAACAGCCTATTTTCCAAATAACGTATTGTATAAGATTCTTCTCAGATTTATAATCAGCAATGTAGAGATGATTTCCGCCCCAAGGTGATGACTGAATTCGGAAATATTTCCGTTTATAAAATTTTGCATTGCAATTTGTACTTCTATTCGTGATGACCAACCAGCATGACAAAATATTTTGCAGTCCGGAGGTGCAATTTTGGAAATTTATAATTTGACGCCCTTCTGTTACCATAGCAAAAATTAAGAAATTCATTCTGACACTTCTGAGAGAAAACAAAATGGACGATCACAGTATCTTTCAAGGACACTGGAACTGAGATGCCATGGCTTCTAATTGAAATTATTTGGATTTACAGTAGCTTTAAAGTGCAATTCGGATTTAAAACACAGTTTTCAAATATTAGAGTCAAAAATGAAATTTCATAACCTTCGTATAATAAATGATTTTTTTTTCTTTAATTTGATAAATCAGATTCAAAAGTTGTGAGTGCATTTGGATAAATTTACGTCTGTTAAACATTTTAACTTTCTCTTATCCATATATGGTACTGAATGTATTGTTTTTTGGATAAATTTTTCGAATTTGCGATATTTACACGTTTTTGGTCTCCTGAATCCGAGCATCAAATTTTTAGTTTTTGGTCTGTGTGTGTTTCTAAGTCCAAACTCGGAGTTTGAAATAGGTGTCATATGTTTAAAGCACCGCAAACTTCCGTTGAAGTCGGTCAAATAGTTCGTGGACTGGGATACTCAAAGTACTCAAATAAATTACGCCTATAGTCAAAATTTTTCGTTTTCGAATTTGAAAAAAGTCGTTGTAATTTTGTCGGAAAACATACTGTATGTGTAAACCTGTAATAAAACATGCAATAAATTTTAATTATTAAAGGGTTTTAATACATAATTAAAGGTTTTTTGTTAAAAGATTAATTAAGAGATTTAATTGTCTTTAGAATGTTCTTGAAATAAAAACTCTGTCGATCTAAAGTATTCTTACTTAACTTTCAACATATTTAAGTTCCGTGATTGGAACAATGTTTAAATTAAATTTTCAATTTATTATTACTATTAGTGCTCTACAAGAAGTTTTAACCTATGGCATGAAAACTGTGTTATCTAAATATTTCTTTTAGTTTAAAATTAATTTTTAAGTCTTCCTTTCTTTCTTTTTACTTTATTTTCAGGGATCAAAGTACTATGCAATATATTCATTTATATTTTTGTTATATATATATATATATATATATATTAAGTATTATTTTTCTACTTTAAAATGAAAGTAGTTCAAGCAGTAGAAAATTGTTCGGAATCGTTAAAAGAAAATTTAGTTCTATTTATAAGAATCATCACTCAAAGTTATTTTATTGGGAACCATGAATATTTTATATTTAAAAAGAGTTGAGTAAAATGTAGAGAATTAAATTTGCAATTTGAATCTATTTTACTTTGATAGTTTAGAGCAATTTCAAATACAGCTTTTATCTAAAGATTAGTAATAAATTACTAAACGATACTTGCTATATAGAGGGGAATGCGAAAATTCTCAGGAAGGATAAGAAAACACAGCAAGATTTGGTATTAAGATTTTATGTAGAGTTCATTTTACTTGTATTTAATGTTGTAACACTTTCAGTTTGTAATTTTCATGAATAACAATAGTCTAAAATTACTTATTTTGTTTTTACTATTTTCTAAACACTTAAGAAAGAAATGGGGTAAAGTGGGAGTAAATGTAATAACGGTTCGAATGAATTTGATTTGACCTCATTGTGCTGAGTTACTATTATGCTTACACTTCCGAAAAATTTTCGGATTAAACTACAACTAATTAAAAAAAAAATATATAAAAAACTGGAATTCTAAGAAAATATAAATGCGAAATAAAGTGCTTATAAAAAATTTGCCGCCGTAAACTATTGATATAATTTTCTTTTTTTTCAAGATGTTCCCAATTAAAAGAAAAATATTTAAAATGATTTTGAATTTTAAAACTTAAACTTTTTTACCAGATTTCTTGATTTGAAAGGAATGAATTAAAATTTGTACAATAATTCCTACGCTATTCTTATTTAAATATCTAATTAAAACAAATCTTTAGTTAACCTTTTTAATAAGTATATATGGGAATTTTAGGCGCAAACATTGATTACATACCCCATTATTGAAAAAGAATAGTTTTAAAGAAAATTTTTTGAATAAAAATTATTAGATTTTTACTTTTTTTTATGTAAGTACAATGAATGTATTGCATAGATAAAAATTCCCAAATTTTCTTTTTTAGTACGACAGGTCGTATTCTTTCTTTCAGACAACGATGTTAGCAATTTTTATCTATTACCTTGAAGGAACGTGCAAACATATTTTTGTTTGTATCTAAATGTATAAAGCTGAGAGTTTGCCATAGTATATGTCCGGACCCTGGATTTTATCAAAAATTGGTAATCAAGACAAAATGTAGCCAGCACCCACCTTTTTTTTAGTTCAATCAGATAATTGGTTCAAAATATATTAAGTAAAAACTCTATTTTAACTTTAAAATTATATATATATATAAATAAAAATAAATAAATAAAATAAAATAAAATAAATAAATTGATTCCAATAAATAAATAAATATATAAGTAAATATATTTCTCCTTATCTTAAAAAAAAAAAAAAAAAAAAAAAAGAGAGAGAGAGAGAGAAAACGTGCATAAAATTTAATTACGTTTTTAATTCATAACGAAATTGTGAATTAAAAATCTCGCGTTAACAAAAATACTCTATTTGCCAACTTGCAAATAGTTTCTCTTATTACGTTGTTTTTTCTGTCAATGATGTCATTTTCCACAGGGAAATTAAAATGAAATCAATGGTATAAAAAAATAAAATAAATGTCAATGTTGGTTTTGGTAACAATGAAATTTATCGTCTGCAAATAAATAAAAAGCGTTATCTTAGATATTTTCAATGAAAAATGAATTTAGAATTGTAACTAATCGTCTGCAGAAACCTTTTTTTCTACTTTTAGAAAGTTTAATTTCTTATTTCTTAGTATGTTGTTTATCAAATTTTTTATACGTCCTTTTTTTGTAAATAATGAAATACCTAATGCTTATACTTTTTACTGTTGAATTTTTTTTTTTTTTTTTTGTTAATTTAGGGCAATAGATAATACTCTCTGTATATATTTCTAATGTAAGCAAATTTCTAAGGTAAGCGGATCGAGCAAGGGGCAGATCACCCCTAGTTATATAAATATATAAAAGAGAGAGATAATATGCTTTTTTTTGAGCCTTCGAAACCCATGTAACTCCTTAAGAAATTTATTACTATACTCTATTTCTTTTACGCAGTCGCCTCAAGGCCACGCTCAGATGAACTGTGATTTCACTTTCCCCGTCCGTTGCTAGGTTACTGAAGAAACAACGACATCTCACTGGATGGAATTGAGCACGGGATAGCTGTCACGTGATCTCCCTCTTCGCATTCCGTGGCCTTGAAGCGTCTCTGATGGGGAAATGGACTATAGTATTTTCGGAAATACACTAAGCATTTATTGATATAGTCTAGGAAAATTACTAGGAAAAATTAAACATCTATATACTTAACATTTTTGAGGAACATTCCGGATTTTTTTTTTTTTTACAATGTAAAACGGAAGTTTAATTATAACCGCCCTCTACCTGCAATCCTGAAAGTTAAAACCAGAATATTCATGGAAAAAAAAAAAAAAAAAAGTTTAAAAAATCGAAAGCTTCTGTGATAAATACATCTATGTATAGGTATAATATCTAAACTAAAAAGAATTAAAACTTTAAGTTTAATGAGTTAAAATTGTAAAAAAAAAGTTTAAAAAATCGGAAGCGACTGTGATAAATACATCTATGTATAGGTATAATATCTAAACTAAAACGAATTAAAACTTTAAGTTTAATGAGTTAAACTTGTAATTAAATCTTTAAGTTCTAGTTCAGAAAAAAAGTTAATATTTTTATTTTGTGAAAGGTTCTTTATAAAAAGATATGGCTAATTTTATAAAGGGTAATTTAATATTTGCTAGTAAGTTGTGGCCATCACAAAACTTTCTTCTATATATTCCTACACAAATTTATGTAGTATATATTGTTTATGAAAATTATTTTCCATGATGAATGCAGACGATTTTCATCTCAGAGAAGTATAACACTATATATATATATATAATAAATAATATGCTATACAAAAGCTATCTGAGGAATTGCGTTATTTATTTATTTTTTAAATAAATAAAAAAAAAATATATATCGATAACTATTTTAAATTATCATAGATCTATGGTATATCCATTCGTTTTAAAGATATTGATGAGTTCTTTTGAAAGATACCCATACTGAAAATTTTCACGTTCTGCGGGGGAGGAGGGGCGGTGGTAAGCGATGCCCCTACATATTTTTTTTTTGGTTGACTATTATTATTATAAATATTATTTGTCAATTTCGCATTGAAAGATAAAAATAATTCTCATTATGTATATCTATAAAACAAACTTTTTCTTGTACTGCCATATTAAACATTATGGGGAAAAAATGGGAGGACAGCGCCATCTGTTGAGAGATTGATCCCCAAATGTTATCAGTTTAGGTCAAGGTTAAATTAAATACAGAATTTAATCAAATTTCGTTCATTATTTCGTGAGATACAGCGTATAAACAATTTTTGATATATACACAGAGAGAGAGACATACAGACAGGCATTTTATAAAAATGAATTAAATCGTGTTAAATCCATCAAATACTGGAACACTTTCACGAATATAATAGATTCTTTTTATGTATATAGAAGAAATTAAATCCTGAACTGCACGTTTAAAATTACAGTGGCAGCTCATAATTTAATTTAAAAAAAAAAAAAAAACGGGAAAAGCAAATTTTCAACAAATTTAAATGATGAATTACTGGGACAAAAAAATACAGAAAATTGAGCCGTCTATTGTTATAGAAAGTCTACTGATCAGTCACGTATGAAAAAATATATATTAATAAACTACTTTGTGCTCTGTGAGATATTTTTATAAAAGTTGATTGTATAAGCGCATTTTTTGTTAAATTATGTTAGGAATAATAATTAATAATATATATATATATATATATATATATATATATATATATATATATAATGTGATGATTAAAGTTTAACGGATTGAAACACATATATTTCTATTCACCTTAAACTATTAAATATTCTTTAAGCTATTCAAAAATATTATGTTACCCCTTGAAAAGGAAGTCTATATTATGGATAAAGAAACTTGGTAATGAATTATAACATAAATAATAAACCAATTGCGAAAAATTCTGCTTCACAAAACTCTTAGACAGTTTCTAAATACTACATTTTATTTCAAATATAATGTAGTTCTTAAGATAAAGTTATAAAATTTATAATCAGTTTACAATCAATTGAAAGCATAGATTTATGGGGTTTGCATTGCAAAACTTGAAGTTAGGTAAAAAAAATATAGACACCTCTGAGGATAATATATGTCTGCTGAAAGTTAGAATATCATAAACAACCATTTTGAATGGAAACAGCTTTATTTAAAATGGGGCATAAATTATTTTATTTTATTTTATTTTTATTTTTTTGTGCGATTTTCTATATAATAGAAAATGTTCATAAACAATAAATGTAAAAAAAAAAAAAAAAAAAAAAAAAAAAAATATAAATAAAAATAAAAAGTTCTATATTCTTTGTATTTAAAACATAAGGCAAATTCTTTAAGCAGTTCGTGAGAGAAAACTATTTTAGTAATTTATTTATTTTGTTCTTAAACGAAAGGATTTGGTCTATAGATAGTCCACATTTAGTTTCTGTAAACTTAAATACTGTTAATTAGTCGTAATTAACAACAACAACAATAGAAAATCACTTGTCAGCGTTTATTCATTTTTACAAGATATATAACTCAAACATTTATATAAGTGGAAGATTTTGCAATAGAAACTGACACTATGATTAACATGAAACATACATTTGTAGGAATAATTACATGGTTGAACTTGAGTGGATTTTACGTTGCCCTAAAACTATGCAATAAGTAATTGGCGACAAAAAGAGGAGTCGATCGCGAGATGTGGAAGTGAGCAATGGTTTGTACCGTACCGTGAGCTGGAAAGAAATGAGAACATCTTTTGTATTTTTTGTAATGCTTCGAGAACTCGTCGAAATGATTATTAATTTTCCTAGAAATTTTATCTCTGTGTGAATTTAGTGTTTTATGTTGTTCCATGTATATAAATAAAAGTGTTGGGTCCACAAAGAAGTTCTGATCTTATCCCGGTCTTACATCCTGGCCTTACGCATCCTGGTCTTACATATGTTATACTCTTCAGGAATTGAAAGTGGGTGTCAAACATTTTGAACTTTTTCACTGTATCATTGCAGTGGTTTCTTATAGAAACTTGAAATTAAGCAAAATGTCTCCTCTTATGGCCTAATTCAGATAAAGATGACAACTTTTTGAAATTTAACCCTTAAAGGGCTGACAAGAATTGGCGAAACTTTTTAGCCTTACCACCATATTTCTGTAGTATTTTACTTATTAAGCTTGAAACTTAAAAAAAATATCTTCTTTTAGGCTTTAACTAAGGTAAAGATGAAAATCTTCCAAAATTCAGTTCCTAAAGAAGGAAAATTGGTGCCTCTCTTTCTTCCTTTCTTTTTTTTTCTGTGAATCTTTATTTTTCAATAGATTGGAACCAAACTTGACTTCTTCGGAAAAAAAAAAAAAAACTTTTACTAATGAGTCAAATTATTAGTTGGCATTGCTTGCAATTTTGTATTTTTTATTTTTTCCACATGTGAAGAGTCGATAGAGCTGTCAACAATAAGCATTTTTACCTTTTTAATAAAATTAAATTTTTCATGTATGCATTATATTAATTCAGTTAACATTTAAATGGAACTCATTTTAATTCTTGAAAAATTCGCCTTATTTTTTGACTACTTTTGAGGATATATTTTAAGAAGAAAATCATTCGGAATTCGAATGCAAAAGAAATAAACAATGTGATACAAAATTATGCAATTTTTTCTCAAGAGAGTCTACATTCATATTTCTTTTGAAGATAGTTTAAACATTTTGCTCAGAGTTTGCTCTAGTTGCATTAGAGATTGCTTCGTTACTATGGAAACGCTTGGGTTTTTAACAATATCTATGTAATATGCATTATTTAAGGTTCTCCATTGAAAAATAAATCCCCCATTGTTATTTTATCATTATTATTCCTTTTAAAGAGTCTAAATGAACAAAACTAGAAAATAATTATACAAAGCATGCATACGTGTATAATATAAACATGTATATATATACATGAAAAAATTATTTCCAAAACTTTAAGAGTCTGATTCAAATATTTATATTTTGCAATAGATATTTGAAAAAATGGGAAATAGCATTTGTAATCTATTTTCTTTTATTAAAACATTTGCAATTCTTATAGAAGTGTAAAAATTTGATAAACACTTAAAATATTATATAATACTTTTATTTTTAAAGGAAAAAATAAGACTGCAGATTTGATGCACAGCAAAGTATTTGGAAAAAAAAAAACACCACCATGTTTAATCTGAATGTAATTTTTTTTAAATACAAAATTTATACTGCGATTTGCTTATTTATTTTCTTTGTCATCTTTTTTACTTTTCATGCATAAACACAGAAAAAAATGTTGTTTTTGGAGCAAATTTTCAAAACCGAGATTTTGTTATAATTACACGTTTCGAAGCTTATCTGAATCTGAAAACAAGGACTTTAGCGGTTGTTCCGTGTATCTGTCTGCCTGTTTATATGTGTGTGCCCGTATTACAACTAAAAATTAAATTTTAACAGGAAGTCTAAATTCGGAGTTTTACATGGGAATATTATCTAAATTTTTTTTATCTAGATGAAACACACATAATATGGTATCAAAAGTATTTATCCTTCAATTACAGGGCTATACAAAAGAATACAGGCACAGTAGGGCTATGACTGGAAATGGCTGGGAAATGTATTTGAATTTATGCTAAGAATTCTTTTGATGCGATTAATATTAGCACACTAATTGGTACATATGGCATTTACAGACAACATATTAAGCTATTCAAAAATAGTCGAATAAATTTCAAAGAATAGTATACGACAAAATTCCCAGAATAATTTTAAATAGATTTTAAAATTAATATTAGAATTTAATGTTTTATGAATACAGTTAAAATATTCGAACAAGGAAGAAGGATTCAGAAGGGAATTGCCATTACACGTAGAAACAGTATGCATTATGTATGAACAGAGAAAACAGAAAATTACTCCCTTTAAAAAATAATTGTCTGAGACTATCTCGCTCTATTTGAGAAAAAAAAATACATTTGTTAATTATCGTGTAAATTTATTGTATTTTTAAGCTTGAAATAAATGTTTTATTTTTTGATATATGTTTGAGATGATGTCTTGTTTTTATCAAACTTGTGATACATTTTTCTTTTGAAATGATAGAATCTAATCAATATTGAATTCTTGAAATTAAATTATTTCAGTTTCTGTATCGTAAATTTTGAACAAAAAACAATTAATTTCGTAAGTAAAATAAAAGATTTAATAATTCCTATTTTTTTTTTTTTTTTTTTTTTTTTAGCTTTAAAATAGTTTCTAAATTATGAAATTTGATATTTTAAAATATCATTTTAACTATGAATCTTTCTTTTACTTTTCCTTTTCCTTCTACTCCTAAATTTTTTAAAAGTTTGTATTATTATGCTCATTTAAGGTATTTTGAAAAATCTTGAACATCAAGTGGGAGAAGAAACATTAAATAAACTACAGTAAAGAAAAAAAGTTTCATGATATTCGAGCTTTTACATTACATTTTTCTGAGAAAATTGTTGAGATTTAATCTAGAACTTAAGGAGATTCTCTTTTGTTTCTTTTCATGCTTCATTCTTTTTTGCAATCCTTTTCAATCGGAAAAATTAAAAATCTAGATATTTTTACAATTTTTACAAAAAGAGATTCTATGTTATTTTATTTGAAAATTCTGATTTAAAAATGAAATACTGTAAATAGAAGCGTCTTAAATTCAGACAGAAGTGTGTCTGAAATATCAATTCAGACACATAAATGTCTGAAACACTTACGCATGCAAAATTTCAGACGCATGTGCTGTCTTAAATTAAGACACGTAAGTGTCTTTTTTATAAATGAACTCAGATAAGTGTCTAAATAAGGTCGATATGTCTGAAATTAAGACATACAACATTTTCAGACACATAAAATTTCAGACATTTTACAATTTATGCACTTAAAAATTCAGACATTACAAATTTCAGACACTTAGAAATTCATACATTTGTATTACTTAACAAATTTTCCATATGGAATCTACTTTCAGCAGCATGCATATCCTGTTTTAACATTTTTTTAAACAAATAAATTTGACATTATTTTATGTAATATAAGTAGTTAACTTATTTAAAATACTTAGACACGGATCTTATTCTGTTAAAAATTAAAAAACAAAGTTAATTTTTATTTAAAATTCTCACATGTAATAAATCAAAAAATATTAAGATAAACGAAGCATGTAACTTGTAGCCAAGAAAGCGAATTCGTAGCTAAACAATCTTAAACAATTTGTGCATAATTAATTTTTTTTTTCGCGTTTTAAAAATTATTTTATGTTTCCCTACACTTCAAAATGTAAAAGAGCATTTTTTTTTTTTTTTTTTTTTTTTGTTTCATGTATATAGTTTGTTTTCTTGCAAATACCAGTTAAAAAAAAAATCGTTTAAAATCCATAGGCTATTATTTTTTTCATATTTATTACGCATTTAAAAAAAAAAAAAAAAAAAAAACTCTAAACCTCTACACATGAAATTTAAGATAATATGTATTAAGCTTTACTTCTTATGAACAGTTTTATTGCAAAGACATAAAACTTCAATTTGTTTTACGGATACTAGAATATATTTCGTTATACAAGCAGAGTACAGCGTGAGTACCGATGGCTTGATTGGGAAGACACTCGACTTTCAATCCATAGGTTGTCAGTTCGGGGACAACGGGGACTATTATTGTAAAAATTATTAATATATATATTCTATGCTCTAGGAGATTCTAAAATCTATTTCTCACAGGTAAACAGTATAAAACACATCTTTTTATTTATGAAAAATATTCACTTCAGACAGGATCAAAGATGGCGGAATTTTAGACGTTTCGAGTGTGAAACGATGTGCCTTTTAAGACACTTTTTAGCATCTCAAAATTAAACACTCGTTTCAGACACAATTTTGTCTGAATTTCAGACACTTGTATTTACAGTGAATAGTTAGTTAAAACCTTTCATATTCTATGTTATTATGTTCTAATTTATTCAATATTAGCAGATCTACGCACGACGTTTCTCGGATTGAAGTAGTGCTTATAAAATTTTTGTATTAAAGAAAAAGTAAAGAAAGTATGAGATGGAATTAAAAAATTAAATTAAAATAAAAATCTTCCAACTTTAGGATATTGGAGGCATTGAAAGTTTTACTTATGTGTTGCTACTAAACATAAATAAAATTTATTTATTTATATGACCGTTGAATTTTAGTATCAAAATTATTTAAACGTTGAAATAAAAAAAAAAATTTAATGGAATAAAAGAAAGCAACAAAATGAGTTACCCCAATATATGCACTACAATATCCTATACAATGAGGCACTACAATATACACAATTTATCACTGTAATTGTACTGTCTCAATAAAACCTTAATTATAGTAATTTGAATTCATTGTGAAAACTTAAACTAACAAAACTACAAATAAACAGTTAATTTAAATTTAAAACTAGTATGTTGCGACTACCACAAGACTTTCTTCTATATTTTCATATATAAATTCACTCAGTTCAAATAATTTACAAAAACTAATATTTATTAAAATTATGTATCTCGATGAATGAAGGCGATTTTCATGTTAGAGAAAACTAACACTAAATATCCAAAGAAACACAGTTTAACTAGCATCTTAAAATATACGCTTTCATAATGGTTATCTCATGTATCAAGTTCCGTACAGTTAAATTCGGTAGAAGTTTAAATACAGCATTCCCGTTCTCGGGAAAAACTGCACTATAGCAGCGCAACCTATTGATAGAGATACATCCAAATTGAATCGGCATGTAATGGCTCATAATGGCTTTCTCACATATCAAGTGTTGTTCGATTATAGGCATTAGAACCTGAAATATAGTCTTCCCTTAAACTGAGGAATTTGCTGTGCAGAAGCGCCACCTATTAACCAATTAGCATCAAAAGTTGATTTGCAGTAACTTATGTCAAGATGCATCCGCATATAAATTTTTATGCAATTTCGCCCAGTAGTTCCTGAGATAAAACCCTTCCTTAAATTATGAAAATCGCTGCACAGCAGTGCCACCTGTTGAGAAATTGACCCCAAAAATTGACAGATACTAACATATGTCAAGATGCATTTACATATAAATTTATATGCATTTTTGTGCTGTAGTTCTTGAGATATAGCCTTACCATAAATTGTACAAATCACAGCATAGTAGCGCCACCTATTGAGCTGTTGACAAAAAAAGTTGATAAGCACTAATTTATATCAAGTTGCATCTATGTATGACATTATATGCATTTTTGTGAGGCAATTCCTGAGATATAGCTTTCCCTTAAATTGGGGAAATCGTCGCATAGCAGCACCACCTGTTGAGCGGTTCACACCAAAAGTTGATAGGCACTAATTTAGGTCAAGAATCATCTAAATATAAATTTATATGCAATTCTTTGAAGTAAATCCGGAGATGCAGTCGCCACAAAATTTTTGTCACGCACACACACACAGACAGACGGACAAACATTTTCTAAAAATGATCAAATCGTGTTCTAGACTTCTCAAAACGTGTAAATACGTCGAAAACCGGAAATCGAAAATTTTTATGAATCCGATACTTTCTTCTATTAAATATAGAAGAAAGTAAAAATATTTTAAATAATAAAATTAAACTTCCCCCCCCCCCTCTCTCTCTTTTTCTTATTTTTATTTTTTTATTTTTCACATGTGAATTAGAATGTTTTCTTTTATATCTGGCAAAAAAAAAAAAAAAAAAAAAAAAAAAAAAAATGTGTAATTTATCTATTTATTTATTTATTTATTTTGGGCACCATTCCCCCCTCCCCCCTTATATAATAGTTTTAAAGTTCAAATGGTGACTTTATTTAACATCTTATTTTTTGAACCAATTACCCGATTTAATTATACGGTGTTAGCTAGATTTTGTCCTGATTAATAAGTGTATTAATTTTCGAAGCGATTGGTTGAATGATGCAGCTTTGTATAGCGAACTAAAAATCCGGACAGATATAACGACAAACTTCTATTTTTACCTGTATAGCGTACAAATGAAACTGAGAAAAACGATATAAATATCAGAGTGTACCAGAAATAGATTAGCTGAATTTAATTCCTCAGCGTAAAAGGATGTATATTTTTTATTATTAGAAGAAAGAAAATGGGAAATGGGGGCAAACTATAATTTATTCCCTGTATCAGTATCATTATTTGATATCTGAAAAATGTTTATGGGAGAAAAAAAGAAGGCCGCTTTAATTACTAAATCTTTCTGATAGGTGAACCAGTAATGATTAATTCACCTGTTAATAAAATTGTTTGAGAATTGAAATTTGTAATTTTGCATTGATTAATAACTTTATGAAATTGTACTTTAAAAATACATAGAATTCCCGCTATATTGTCGTTGGGCAATTAGATAATCCCTAAATCAATTCAATAAATTGCAATAATAACCCCTGTAATATTAAATAAAGAAAAAAAAAAATCTTCAAAATAAGATAAGTTTGCCCTCATGATAACTTCTAAAAATATTGGAAAATAAATCATTTATATAATATGTTCCAGGAATATTACTTTCTTCTATATTCAATAGAAGAAAGTGTTGGATTCTTAAAAATTTTCGACTTCCGGTTTTCGACGGATTTACACGTTTTGGGAAGTCTAGAACACGATTTGATCATTTTTAGAAAATATTTATCTGTCTGTGTGTTGGTGTGTATGTATGTGTGACAAAAACTTTGTTCCTACTGTATCTCAGAAACTAATGCTCAGAATTACATATAAATTTATATGTAGTTGCACCTTAATATAAAACAGTGTCCATCAACTTTTGGTGCCAATCGCTGCAGAGGTGGCGCTGCTGTACAGTGATCTCAGGAACTATTGCACAGAATTGCATATAAAATCATATCTAGATGCACCATTATATATATTAGTGCTTTTCAACTTTTGGTGAAAATTGTTCAACGGGCAGCGATGATATACAGCGATTTCCGCAATATCAGGGAAGGCTATATTTCAAGTACTAATGCACAGAATAGAATATAAATCTACATGTAGATTCAACTTGACATTAGTTAGTGCCTGTGAACTTTTAGTGCTTATTCCTCAAGAAGTGACGTTGATATACAGTGATTTCCGCAATATAAAGCAAGGCTATATCTCAGGATCTTTGGCGTATAATCAAACAAAACCTGATATGTGAAAAGGACATTATGAGACATTATACTGATTTAATTTGGGTGCATAACGGCAAACAGTTGGTGTTGCTATACTGAAAATTTACCGGAGAACGGGAAGGATGCCATTTACTTTGCATGGTAAAAATTTACTTCTGTTAGGTATTTCGTATAATACCTCTCTAAGATGAAAATAGTCGTTATTCAAAATGGAAAAAATATTAATAAATTTGTACTGCGTGAATTTGTATAGAAAAACTTAGAAGAAAGTTTTGTGATGGTCTCAACATACTAGTTGTTTTTATTTTAGTTTATCGTTTATATTTATTATTGTTAATGCGGTATTTTACATGTATTTTTAAAAGGGTCTTGATAGTGTGTGTGTAAGGGAGACTTGGATAAGATTTAGGTTTTCGTTTTTATACTTTTTTATACAATACTTAGAGAAATTTTGATGAATACGAAGTAAAGATTAACTGTTTGGATACAAAATCATGTATCCCCGATCAATCATATTAATGTTTAAGCAACCCAAAAAGCACTGTTCTTATCTGCTGTGACAACTATCTCCGCACCGGAGGAATTGGCATAACGTGACATGGATGTTGAGGTAAAACATAGAGATGACCAAGATATGCCATAGCTATGTCATAGTAATGCGAACTGACCCCATAACTAACTACTCCAAACAGCCCCACAGAGTTGTGAAACACAAGATATTTAACTTGTGTTTGATAGATAGATAAAAAATAGGTATATGATAGAACATAATTTCAAACGTCAGAAACAAAATGTTATGATGCATGCTAACCACAAATTTAGAAAACTGCCACCAGCAGTACCTTAATTCAGTATACAGGTTCACCAGAGCAAAAATATTTGGGACGAAAAAATTTACTTTTCAATCCAAAAAAAAAAAAAAAAAAAAAAAAAAACATGCGACAGAGAATTTTCCAACGCGACATTTCTAAGCAGACTGAAGTTACGGTGATTGGTACACCACATACATTCTCTACTAGCAAGATGACAGCGCTCTAGCACGACGGTGGTAGGAAATAGAATCTGTGTGCCAACTATCCCCTTATGCCAACTAATCTGGGTTTACCCTATATAAAGAAAAAATAAACCATTTACTTACATTTCCTCTTGTGTTTTAAGAAGAAGCTTATAAGATGTTAGCAATGTTTATAAAGGTTTACTGCATCTTTGTAAACGGCTGGTGACGAAAGTAACAAATACGAAGTTTTTAGGTCTTCATTGAAAGTTCTATATTGCGATATTTAGTACAAAAATTTACCATAATGAGAAATCAGGTGTTTTGGAATGCAGACTTATATTAGAGTTTAAGTTAAGGAATTCAATAGAGGAAAAACTAGTATGTTGTGGCCACCACAAGACTTTCTTCTATATTTATCTATACATATTCAATCAGTAACAATATTTAAAAAAAAAAAAAAAAAAAAAAAAGTACATTTTTTTTTTTTTTTTTTTTTGTTAAAAGTAAAAAAAAATCGATAACTTTGTTTTAAATTATCACAGATTTATAGTTCAACCATTCGTTTTAAAGGTATTGACGAGACCTTTCGAAAGATACCCATCTTGAAAATTTATCCCCCCCGGGGGGTACTTCCCCCCCAGGGGGGGAAGCGATGCCCCCCCATGCAGAAATTTTTTTTCCTAGTTACATACTACTATTATCAATAATTCATATTAATTTTACAATCACAAGTTTAAAACAACTCTTATTATGCACATTTATACGAATTTTTGTCCTATGCTGCCATGTTAAAAATTTAGATAAAATGCTATCACAGCGCCACCTGTTGAGCTATTGATCCCTAAACATAATCAGCACCAGTTAATGTCGGGGACAAACTAAATACCAAGTTTGGTTAAATTTCGTTAAAAAAAAAAAAAAAAAAAAAAAAAAAAAAAAAAAAAAATTGCGATTTTTTTCTAAGTTTTTTTTTGTTAAAAGTAAAAAAAATCGATAACTTTGTTTTAAATTATCACAGATTTATGGTTCAACCATTCGTTTTAAAGGTATTGAAGAGACCTTTCGAAAGATACCCATCTTGAAACTTTGCCCCCCCGGGTGGGTATGCACAAAAATTTTTTCCCAGTTAAATATTACTATTATCAACGAGACCTTTCGAAAGATACCCATCTTGAAAATTTACTTCCCCGGGGGGGTACTCCCCCCCCAGGGGGGGGGGGAACCGATGCCCCCACATACACAAAATTTTTTTCCTCGCTAACTACTACTATTATCAATAATTCATATTAATTTTACAATCACAAGTGTAAAATAACTCTCTTTATGCCCATTTATACGGAATTTTGTCCTATGCTGCCATGTTAAAAATTTGCATAAAATGCGATCACAACGCCACCTATTGAGCGATTGATCCCAAAATCTAATCAGCACCAGTTTATGTCAGGGTGCAACTAAATACCAAGTTTGGTTAAATTTCATTCATTGGTTCGTGAGATACAGCGTCCACAAAAAAATGATACAGACAGACAGACAGACAGACAGAGATTTTCTAAAAACTATTAATTCGTGTTCTCCACATCCCAAAACATGTAAATCCATCAAAAAGTGGACTTCGAAAATTTTCGCGAATCCAATACTTTCTCTATATTACATATAGAAGAAAGTAAAAAAAAAACTAGTATGTTGTGGCCACCACAAGACTTTCTTCTATATTTACCTATACATATTCAATCAGTAACAATATTAAAAAAAAAAAAAAAAAAAAAGTACGATTTTTTTTTCTAAGTTTTTTTTTTTTTTGTTAAAAGTAAAAAAATCGATAACTTTGTTTTAAATTATCACAGATTTATAGTTCAACCATTCGTTTTAAAGGTATTGACGAGACCTTTCGAAAGATACCCATCTTGAAGATTTATCCCCCCCGGGGGGGTACTTCCCCCCCAGGGGGGGAAGCGATGCCCCCCATGCAGAAATTTTTTTTCCTAGTTACATACTACTATTATCAACTAGTATATAACCCCGTCAAAAATGACGGAATGTGAACGATAAATCTTGAAAACAATGTTTAGATCATGATGGTTACCACGTGATCATTTAAATGTATTTTCAATTTTTGTTTATAAATCAAATGTGTTTCGATATTTTATAATTTTCGTTCTGAAATTAAAAAAATTCTAACCGATCAATAAATATGAATGACAATAAAAAAACTGCTGGTTGACAAAAAATATAGGCCCGACAACACAAAAGCAACAACACATCCCAGTGTTCCATTAAGTGCTCTATACGCAAGCGAAGTGTGACGCCACTGACCGTCCGTGGATGCAAGAAAATGATTTCCTATGTTATTCGCCCATTGGATTTTTTGTAAAAAATTATTAAAAATCGAGGAAAATTATTTTCCGATTTTAATCCCCATACTTGGGTATATATATGTATTAGTTATCATGTGCATGTGTTAGATTGAGTTATTTTGCTGTCAAATTGACAAAATTTTAATTTTAAATTTCAAAACTCTGTTGTCCTTGGCATTTTTGTATTTGGCGATCAAAAACGTACTACGAAAATATACATGCCAGATGTATATTTTAGTAATATGTATTGTGCGAAATATTGTTTCATATTATTCATTACTCTCTTAATATAAGTTTTTAAAATAACCATGATTTTTGAAAGGAATTAAATTATATTCGCCAGATAATTTGGCGATATATATATATATATATATATATATATATATATTTTTTTTTTTTCTGCCAAGGATGACCGATATCAAATCTATTCCGCTGCAACATATTAGTATCTTATATCAGATTCTTTATTTAGACATTTGAAAACAAATTTCACTTCAAATTATGATAGAATATTTATCATTTTCCTTTTAATTAGTATATTAGTTGGATATTTATTGTGTAAATATCATCCTTTGAAATGAAATGTTTATGTTTTCAATGGAATATGGAAGTTTGCCATATTTTTATCTAGAGTTTTGAAATTTAAAATTCAAATTTTATCAATTTTAGAACAAAAACAACTTAATCTAACGCATGCACATGATAACTAATACATATCTAAACCTAAATATGGGGATTAAAATCGGGAAATAATTTCCCTCGGTTTTTAATAATTTTTTACGAAAAATCCATTGGGCGATTAACATAGGAAATATTTTTCTTCTATCCACGAACGGCAAGTGACGTCATCACTTCGCTTGCGTATTTTAAGTCCTCATAATAAGAAAAAACGATTCAGTTCATTTTACCAAAATACTCTTTTTTAAGACTATCGTAGATCCTGTTTTCAAATTTTCTAACTATCCAATAACTACAGACACTCCATGCCAACCCAAATTCACCTCTACTCGATACCTCCAACCAGCTATCTCACCTACAACATCGCCAAAATATCCAGGATCCAGCTGGGGACTTTCTCATTCTCAACCGAACATTTTACCTTGACTCGACATTATCACCTTAGACTACTCTACTTTCAATACTCATTTCAACTGGTGACCTTTACTTGCCCAACCAAACATTCTCTCCCAACTATCACTTTACACTAATTTCAAAACTAAAATCAACTGGCGGCATTTACGTACTAAACTCGACGCCAATCATACCTTACAATGTAAACAAACAATGAAGTTTGATAAAAATATTTAAAGGCTTTAATGCGTTTTTACAAATATTTTAAGATTTTTAAGGCTTTAATATGTTTTAGAAATATTTTAAGCGTTTTTTTAATGAAACAGTCAAAGAGTCGTTCATTCGGAATTAAAAGTTGTCCATTTGGAATTTGTATTTTCTGAATGGCAACAGTTTTGGTTTGTTTTTATTTGGTATTGCATTGTTTATAATCATGAAGTTACATAATTCTGTTTATAGGTTCATGTTTATAATAGTCAGTGATCCGTTATATTTAATAAGAATATGTGCGATACAAAACATGTATGAAAATGATATGTATGTTTCCTAAGTTGAATTAAACAAACGGAAAAAGAAATGGCTGCCAAAAATTTCTGTTTTGAAGCGGTACTAACCGGATTCGTTCATGACAAATGAGGGTCATTATATATATTAATAATTCATATTAATTTTACAATCACAAGTTTAAAACAACTCTTATTATGCACATTTATACGAATTTTTGTCCTATGCTGCCATGTTACAAATTTAGATAAAATGCTATCACAGCGCCACCTGTTGAGCTATTGATCCCCAAACATAATCAGCACCAGTTAATGTCGGGGACAAACTAAATACCAAGTTTGGTTAAATTTCGTTAAAAAACTAGTATGTTGTGGCCACCACAAGACTTTCTTCTATATTTACCTATACATATTCAATCAGTAACAATTTTTGAAAAAAAAAAAAAAAAAAAAAGTACGATTTTTTTTTTTTTTTTTTTGTTAAAAGTAAAAATAAACGATAACTTTGTTTTAAATTATCACAGATTTATAGTTCAACCATTCGTTTTAAAGGTATTGACGAGACCTTTCGAAAGATACCCATCTTGAAAATTTATCCCCCCCTGGGGGGGAAGCGATGCCCCCCCATGCACAAAATTTTTTTCCTAGTTACATACTACTATTATCAATAATTCATATTTATTTTACAATCACAAGTTTAAAACAACTCTTATTATGCACATTTATACGAATTTTTGTCCTATGCTGCCATGTTAAAAATTTAGATAAAATGCTATCACAGCGCCACCTGTTGAGCTATTGATCCCCAAACATAATCAGCACCAGTTAATGTCGGGGACAAACTAAATACCAAGTTTGGTTAAATTTCGTTAAAAAAAAAAAAAAAAAAAAAAAAAAAAAAAGCGATATTTTTCTGTTTTTTTTTTGTTAAAACTAAAAAAAATCGATAACTTTGGTTTAAATTATCACAGATTTATCGTTCAACCATTCGTTTTAAAGGTATTGACGAGATCTTTCGAAAGATACCCATCTTGAAACTTTGCCCCCCCGGGTGGGAATGCACAAAAATTTTTTCCTGGTTAATTACTACTATTATCAACCTGATCTTTCGAAAGATACCCATTGTGAAAATTTACCCCCCTGGGGGGGGTATTTCCCCCTGGGGGGGGGGAAACCGATGCCCCCACATGCACAAAAATTTTTTCCTAGTTAACTACTACTATTATCAACCTGATCTTTCGAAAGATACCCGTTGTGAAAATTTACCCCCCCTGGGGGGGTATTTCCCCCCTAGGGGGGAGAAGCGATGCCCCCCTTGCAGAAATTTTTTTTCCTAGTTACATACTACTATTATCAATAATTCATATTAATTTTACAATCACAAGTTTAAAACAACTCTAATTATGCACATTTATACGAATTTTTGTCCTATGCTGCCATGTTAAAAATTTAGATAAAATGCTATCACAGCGCCACCTGTTGAGCTATTGATCCCCAAACATAATCAGCACCAGTTTATGTCGGGGACCAACTAAATACCAAGTTTGGTTAAATTTCGTTAAAAAAAAAAAAAAAAAATGCGATATTTTTCTAAGTTTTTTTTTTGTTAAAAGTAAAAAAAATCGATAACTTTGGTTTAAATTATCACAGATTTATCGTTCAACCATTCGTTTTAAAGGTATTGACGAGATCTTTCGAAAGATACCCATCTTGAAACTTTGCCCCCCGGGTGGGAACTCCCCCCCCGGTGGGGGGGGGAACCGATGCCCCCACATGCACAAAATTTTTTCCCAGTTAACTATTACTATTATCAACGAGACCTTTCGAAAGATACCCATCTTAAAAATTTACTTCCCCGGGGGGGAACCGATGCCCCCACATGCACAAAATTTTTTTCCTAGCTAACTACTACTATTATCAATAATTCATATTAATTTTACAATCACAAGTGTAAAATAACTCTCTTTATGCCCATTTATACGGAATTTTGTCCTATGCTGCCATGTTAAAAATTTGCATAAAATGCGATCACAACGCCACCTATTGAGCGATTGATCCCAAAATCTAATCAGCACCAGTTTATGTCAGGGTGCAACTAAATACCAAGTTTGGTTAAATTTCATTCATTGGTTCGTGAGATACAGCGTCCACAAAAAAATGATACAGACAGACAGACAGACAGACATTTTCTAAAAACTATTAATTCGTGTTCTCCACATCCCAAAACATGTAAATCCATCAAAAAGTGGACTTCGAAAATTTTCGCGAATCCAATATTTTCTCTATATTACATATAGAAGAAAGTAAAAATGTAAATTTTGTGTATGACAGAATCGATATATTAGTTTAATGGCACGCGTCATTTGTTGGGAGTATGAAAAGATGTTTCTCGCAGAGTTAGGGAAGAATTTTTGTTTGGCTTAGCACTAAGTTCAAAGGTGAGTTTCTTAAGCGTAAATAAATAGTTAATTTTACTAATTGGAATATTTTGTATACAAGAACATCATAAACAGTTATTTGTTTCAATTTTTTACACTATCTGCCAATAAGTATATGGACACTTTCGAATTTAGATATTTTGTCAAATATCTAGAAAAATTCCGTAAGAATTATCTTGAAATTTTAGCAGTATAAAGAGCATGTTATACCTCATATGTTTCAGCAAAAGTTTTGCCCTGAAGAGAAAAAGATGACTAGTAAAAATTAAACAAAAGTTCAAATATTTTGGATCAAACTTTAAAAGTAATTCTTAAAATGCATTTTGGCGGTAGCATGTGATTATGAGGATTCTTCTAAATATCTGAGTAAATTTTTATGAGGCTACCACATATATTTATGGAGATATAACTTTTTTTTTAAATTGAAAAAGAACTTGCCACTTTTTAAATTATAACGAGTAGGGTATTAGACCCAGTGCAAAACCATTTTTAGGAAACTTGGCATACTACATTAGATACAGCATACTGCAATCAGAATGCAAAAAATTTTAAATATCTTACAAAACGTGAGCATTTTTACTAAATAATTTTTAACTACGTATGCGCAAGCTTTAAAAAAAATTTCATTTGCATAATTTGATAGCAAAAAGTATTGAGATACTTATATGAAAGCCCTAAAAAATATCGTGTAAATTCAAAAAGTTATGAGAGATGGAATGAACGGAACTTCAGTTCCTCTTGAAATAAAAATTAAACTATAAGGGGTTTTACTCACATTTTTAGTTTGATTCAATCGATGCCCAATACTAATGCAGTGTTCACTGATTATAAATAAATATTGATAAAATTTCCTATCAACTTTCTTTTTTTTGAGAGAAACTGAAATTCGGTTCATTCAATCTCTCATAACTTTTTGCATTGAGATATAGCAATTTTATTATTATTATTACTAGCTGGAAACCGTCGAATTCGACGATCACTTTATTGACCGTAATGTTTCAAAAATCGTCGCATCATTATTTAAATGTACTTCAAGTTAAAACATCTAATATAATTTATGACATTTCACTTAAAAAAAAGAAAGTAGGGAAAATGCTTATAAATAGAAATACTATATATGACATCACTTTCTACAAAGTACCGACAATGTGACATCAAACTGACTCCAAATAAACACTTGCTATCTTTTATTTTCTATTTCGTTTAATACTAAGACTACATGTTAGCTGACCTGTCCGGCGTTGCCCGGGCCCATGGTAATAACCTTAAATGAAACTTAAATTTGCATGGTTTTGCATCTTTAACTCGATTTTGTTTGAATTTCTATTTTTAAATAAAAGCATCACAAAAAAAAAAAAAAAAAAAAAAAAGCCCCTCAAACAGAACGGAACTCGGGCTCGTGTCCCGCTGCCTGCGGCAGCGTATGTGCAGGCCGCTAATAACATGAAAAAATTCTCAAAAATTGACCTTGAACCGAACGAACGTCTGACTCGTGTTTCGGCTGCCTGTGGCTTCGGCACCGTATAGCAGGCATGCTACGCACGCGCTGCAAAATCCACTTTCCTCCACCAGGGGACGCAATATGTTGTATGCGAACATCACCAATCGCCTTGGATTTCCAAGACCTTTTAAATAAGGTGTCACGCGGTGGTGTCAACTGCAAAATCCCCCAGTTGCACTTTCCACCGCCAGGGAGCACAGTGTGTTCGGTACGAACATCACTAACGGTCAGGAAATACCAAGACGTTTAACATGATAGGGTCTACAACAAAATCACCTAGTTCCGTTTTTCACCACCAGAGGACGCACTATATTGTATGCAAACATCCCCAATCGACATGAAATTTCAAGACCTTTAAAATGAGGTGCTACATGTGTGGGTCTAGAACGGATTTCCCTCTCAGATTAATTTTCCCCCTTTCCCCCCTCCAAATCTATTTTTCCCCTTTTCCCCCATTCAAAATCGAAAATTCCAAATTCACAGAAAGTGATATTTTAGTATTCGATTCTAGTCCCCCATGTACAATTTCTTCACCGTGAAGTAATTTGGAGCTGAGTTAAGCTCGCAAACGTGTTTTTAACCCCAGCCCCCCAAGGGGGGGGGGGACCGTTCGACTTTTTTATTTTTCTCTTTTTATTACACATCCACAGACCAAGACCCTTTTTTAGACAACTCAACCAAATTTTTACATTTAGCCGTTCTCTCAATTTAGTGGAGAAAGACTAAAACACGTTTCAAATTAATATATAGATTATTATTATTATTATTATATCATGCAGGGTATTAAATCCATGCAATGTCACACACACACACACACACACACACACACACACACACACACACAAACACACAAAAAAATGACTGCTATCAGAATACAAAAGTATTATATACCTAATGAAATATGAGCATTTTTACTAAATAAGTTTTAACTGCACATGCGTAAGCTTTAACGACGTTTCATTTGTATAATTTATTATCCAAATGCATTGAGCTGCATACAGGAAAATTTCAACCAAATATCATAAAAATTCAAAAACCCATCAAATCCTCTCAAAAATAAAAGGAAAAATGTAAGCGTTTCGTTAATATTTATTTACAATTAACGGGTACTATGTTACCTTTGATAGAATGAAAATAAAAGTTTGCACAAAATTGTTATACTTTTTCTTTTTTTTCTTTAAAGAAGAAATGAAATTCAGTTCATTCTATCAACGAAATTGGACTTCTTAATAAAACCTCTTTTTTTTTTTTGTGTGTTTAGTTTTGCTGATAACAGACTTATCAGACTGACACATACATACAGACTCCCTTACTGACTGCTCGAAAACTGACTTTCAGCTTCAGGGGATCTCAAAGCGCGTAATTATAGCAAAAATTCAATACAGAAAACTATGCTGATACTTGATCATTAGTATATATATATATTTATAAATTCTTTATTCATAGTTTTCGAGCATATATTTGAGTTTTTTTTTTCATTACCAATACTTGAATTTTAATTTATTCTTCTTACATCAATTATTATTATTATTCTTTTCAAAGAAATGTCAAATGCTTTTCATAATTTACATTTTTAGAGGTAAAACGTAAAAACGTCATATTGTCAAAAAAAAAAAAAAAAAAAATAGAAAAAGAAAGATATTTTCTGTCACGAATTTTTCAATAAAGTTTTATGGTATCCTGCTTTTGAAAAACATTGTAAAACTTCAGAAAAGTAATTAAAGAAAAAGGAAGTTTATTTTTCAATAACTTTTTATGCTCTGTGATTTTTAACGTTTCGTTTCGAGGAAAAAGAAATAAATTATCTTAAAAATCACTCTTTTCATATTTTGAAATGGAAGAAAGAATGCTGCACTGCCAATATTTAAATATTTTTCTTTCTAAAATTATTGACTGCAAAATTTGCAAAACTTTAAACCATTACAAAAGGGGAAAAAGTATGAATATATATATAGATATATAGCGTCGTAAAATATATTTTATGTTTTGTATCCAAAATTTTAGCTTTCTGCATTCTTAATTAAGCGTGAGAGAATTTGTAGAGTTCAGTTATATAGCGTGCACTTGTTTAAATCTCTTTCATAAAAATACAAAAATAATTTTTTCATGAAAGTTTTATAAAGTATTCCAAATAGTGTCATTAATAGAAAAAAGAAAAAAAAAAAAAAACAATGAAAATATTTCTTATTTGAAAGATTTATGAAATGTTGGAAAGGTTATAATATCTAAAGAAGATATTATTACTATTATTTATTTGATAAGAGTTTGATTTTTATATTTCAGAAAATTTCGACTTATTTGAATCTTCTGGAAAAATATGCCATATGATCATTAGATCATAGGTTTCTCTTGCACTCTACAATTATGTTACATACATTATATATCCCTCGCTTTCCCAAGATCAAGGCGTTACTGAAGGAAAATTGCTTTCAGGTGCCGCTTGGCACGTTTGGCGAAAATCAGCAGCACGCGCCTTTTTGTATCGTTTAGAAGTTGCAACATTCCACTGGTTACGTTTGCTATCTTTGGCGAATTAGCGCACCTTTTGAATGATGTGGGCTTAACTAAATTTTAACTTCAAAATGGGTTCAAAATGACCCCATCTTGGGAAAGTGACGGTTAATAGGGGGACTGAAAAGTGATGTTGTATTTTTACAGTAAATTCAAGTAGATGAAATTTTAACAAGTTTTTTATTTTTAATCAATGCTGTTATCACCCTCGTTATGAACATCCTTTTTCTTTCTGCTTCAATACCGGATCGATAGCAATCAATTGGTTTTTGAGCAAAATATCTGGAGGTCGCATTTTGGACATCATCCAGATTTTCAAAATTTTTGCCAATTAGAAAATGTTGTAGCGATCGGGATAAATAGAAATTCGATGGTGCAATATTGGGCAATTATGGTGGGTGAGACAGTACCTCTCACCCGATTCATAATTTTTTTTTCCAGAGTTCGTTTTACGCTGTGCAGTCTTGTATTATAAAGTTGCAGAATAACGCCTTTTCTTTTCACAATTGCTGGGCACTTTTATTCGATCCAATTATTCACATTAAAGGTCTGCATTCACAGTTAGTCCAGATTTCAGCTTTTCAAAATAAACAACCCCACGTATACTCCACCAGAAACACAAAAAGCGATTTTTTGGAGGTGTAAACCTGACTTAGCTCTACTTTGCGGCGATTCATTCGGAGATAGACACTGACTTTTACATTTTGGATTAGCATGAAGGACCCATTTTTCATCTTCAGTGATCTAGCGATTAGAAAAAACGGTTCTGTATTGGGCTGCGGAAGCCGTAAGGTAAATATGGTCGATCAGCTTTATTTTCTTCGGTTAGATTATGCAGGACCCAAACACCTACTCCGCTTACTTTATCAATCTCCTGCAAATGTTCTTGGGTGGTCGACAAAGATTGGTTAAAAATGTTCGACAGTTCCTCGATTGTCTGACACGGATTTACTTCCACTTCCGCCCTTAACATGTCATCGTCTAAAGTTATTGGTCTTCCTGATCGATACAAGTCGGAAAGATTAAAATTAACAGATTTGAACTTAGAAAACCACCGTTGGCATTCACGAATGTTTTGCATTTGGATAAACATTACAATTGTTTTTGGTATTGATTGTAGCGTTACTACCCTTTCGAAACTCGAAACTCGAAAAACCTAAAATACCGGATATGCACCTTTTCTGGTGTTTGACTGGCCATTTCACTGTTAAATACTAATACTAATAATAATAATAACAATAAGCTTTTATTATTTACGAGTAAACAGGTCACTCTAAAACTGAAAGTCTTTTGCACGGGTTTAAGAATACAATGAGCTAATAAATTACAATCGAATATCGACATGGTTGGCCATTTCACTATTAAATACATAAATAAATAAATAAATAAAAATAAAATAATAATAATAATAATAATAATAAATAGATAAATGAATAAAATAATAAAAATAAACATTTATTATTTACTAGTCAACAGGTCACTCAAACATTGAAAGTCTTTGGTGCGAGTTTAAGAACATAACGAGCTAATAAACGATAATCGAATATCGACATGCGCAAAAACGATATTATTTTCCGATCCCCCTAATATACATAATTTCTTCTCATCAATGTGTAGAATTCAAGAAAAAAATTATGATAAAAGTAATTCAGAATTTAATAAGCAATCTAAGCAATGTAAGATTACGTATTGGAAAAATAATAATATAATTAAAAGAAGATGATATATATATAATAAAAATCTATAATAATAATTCAGCCCCTGTTGAACGTAGAAGTACAAAAATTGACATACGGATGCTCAGGAGTCTTCCCGAGACGCTCCTGAAAGCAGAATTAAAAAAATTTAATTAATTGCGGGGATATTAATTAAAATGTCGACGTATGGCTAATCAAAACACGATTTCAATGATTGAGAATTCATCGCAATTGCATAAAAATAGATATTTTAACGGAGTTAAAAGCGAAAAAGTGGAAAATAAATTAGAAATATTAGTCGGATCGTTACGAATTCGGTATCAAATGAAAGGGGCGATGTTACTGAATCTAAGAGTGCAAACGGCTTATCGAAATAACAATTAATTTTTTTTTTAATTAACTAAAGTCTGAAATTTAGGTGACAACATCATTTCAACTACCACTGCAATGAAAAAGGAAATTATTTTGGCCAATTAAGATGTCACGTGTTTTATAGTGGGGGGAAAATTGCAATTTTCAAACATTTTCAAATTTTCATTTACGTACACAGAAATTAATATTCGGCCTAGACAGCATATTATAAAGCTACAATTCAATTTTCATCAAAATATGCGAATAAACAAACAAACAATATATATATTATTGGAATTATAGTTATCCGACTCACTCGACCAAAAGACTAAAAAGACAATGTTAAGTTTCCTTTTATATTTTGCAGCAATTCAAATCGAGATATGCCGTTGAAATTTCATAATGCTTGGTTTCAATGCCCGATACTTCGATTGCGGTTATTTTTGAAAGTGCAAAACTATTAGGAAGGGCGCGAAGAGGCAAAAATGTAAAAAAAGAATTACAACATATAAATTTAGTATTTTTAGGTTTTAGTGCTTTAATATTTTAAAATTTCAATATCTTCAATTCTAATTATGATTAAATTACTTATGATACACAATTCTAAAGATATTTTCAAGTACTTTTATTGCGGACTTTTAAAGTGATATAAGCCGTTTAAATTCCGTACGGGAGTTTTGGAGAAAACAACGGAAAACTCCCCTCTATTCTTTTGCATTTTGCAGTTTCAAATTCCGATACTCCGTTCACATTTCATACAAAAGATTTTTAACGGTATTTAGCCCGGAATTACGCAAGTATCGGAGAAAGCCACAAAAAAGTCAGACATAATCTTTTTATAAAAGTGTTTGTATTACTTTTGTATCTCAGCTTCTAAGTAGCACAATTAAAAAAAATTATTAATATGTCATTTTAACCCTTTGCGGCGCAAGACAATTCGGATCATTTAAATTATACTGCCACCGGAATTCATGAAATAAATTAAACTAAAAGAAATTTTAAATTTTAAGGCTAAAAAACCCAGCCTTTTCTGCTATGTTATAAACGTAAATTTTTACTAAAAAATTTCTTGGGTGAATTTTTGCAGCTGGATCTTAAATTTTGCGTCCTCGCAGCGAGGACGGCGCGTGTTAAGGGGTTAAAACTTACTTGAATTGGAGTTGAAGAGTAGATGTCGCAAATCTCTGTCGCCAGATGGCGCTTTAATATTTTCAAATTTCAATATATCCAATTATAATTATTATTAAATTATTTATATAGGGCAGATTAGATCGTAGCTGCCAATTGAAGTTATTAATGAATAAATGCAACACCTGTTGCTGATGATGTTTTTATAGATATATTTTAATTTGCCTATACTGAGGATTTATTTATTTAAATTTTTTTTTTAACATGATTTTTTTTTTTTTTTTTTTTTAAAGAGGAAAACTTTCGTTCACTATACATACAAATTAAAAATGGTGTAATTAGGTACATAAGATTTTGAGACTTAGCTTTTTCATAATTTTTTTTTTCCATTTGTTTATGTAAAGAGATAAAATTGCTTTTAACATAATAATAATGCTTTTTTCTTCTCTCTCTGTTTTTTTTTTTTTTTTTTTTTTTTCCCTGAACCGGTAAAACAAAAAAGTAGTTTTGGAATTTCTTAAATTTTAGACGGATTTTAACAGAAATCGCTAATCGCGCTTGATAGATTAGTCATTTTGAGTGTAAAATATATTAAAGATATTCATTAATATTATACGTAATACACCATTCAAAGGATATTTTAAATTAGTTTTATTGCGGGTTGCTAAAGTGATATAATCCGTTCAAATCCCGCACGAAAAATTTGGAGAAAACTTCGGAAAAACCAGAACTTTTTATTCTTTTATGTTTTACAGAGTTTCGAATTCCGATTTCCGCTCACATTTCGTACTAAGGATTTTTAACGTTATATAGCCCAGAATTACGCAAGTTTCGGAGAAAACCACGGATTAAGTCAGACACAAATCTTTTTATAAAAATGTTTGTATTACTTTTGTATCTCAGCTTCTAATTAACATAATTTTATAAGTAATATATCATTTTAAAAGTTATTTGAATTGAAATTGAAGAGCATATGTTGCAAATATCTGTCGCCAGAGGGCTCTTTGATATTTTAATAATTCAATATCTAGAATCTAATTATGATTAAATTACTTATAATACATCATTTGAAATATTGCGGACTTTTAAACTGATATAACCCATTAAATTCCTTGCGAGAGTTTCAGAGAAAACCACAGAAAACCCAGAACACCTTTATTCCAATATCTTTAATTCTAATTATGATGCAATCTTTCTCAGGAAAGCGATTTTTTGATATGTCGATTGCTTATGAGTACTCAACACACACACACTACAAAGGGATTTTTTGAAAATCCCTCCTATCCCACCTGGGGGTTGGGGGGACAAAAAACATGCTTCCATGCGTAACTCTGTTCCAAATTATCTCAGAATGGAAATTTTTAATATGTTCTCTGCTTATGCGCACTCAACACACACTACAAAGGGATTTTGTGAAATTCCACACTACCGCCCCTGGCAGGATTGGGGGTGGGGCAAAAACATGTATCCATGCGTAACTCTGCACTAAATCATCTTAGGAAGGAGATTTTTGATGCGTGGGTCGGTTATAAGTATCTAGCTCATAGTATAAATAGATTTTGTGAAATTCCCCTTCCTTCTTTTAACAGCGGGGGGGGGGGAGGGGGAAAACACGTTTTAAAACATAAATCACCTGCTTCAAATAATCTCAGATCTCCCTTTTTTGGTGTGTGGGTTAGGTATGTGCACACAACATGCACTATAAAAGAATTTTGCGGAATTACCTACTCCGCCTCCCCCTTTTTCGAGCGGGCGGGGCAAAAAACACGCTTTCAAGCATAATATGCTCAAAATAACCTTAGAATGGCGAATTTTCGTGTGTGGGTGTTGGTTAAGTATGAACAATATGCAATTTAATGGGATTTTTCAAAACTTTCATCTTTACTCCCGAGGAAGGGGAGTAAAAAACAGATAAGGCGCTGCCGAAGACATTGTGGTTCCAGATTCGACGTGTGACGATCAGGAAAACCACTACCGAAAGTAGCGGGAACTTTAACTTAAATTTTGACTGATTTCAATGATTATTAATATTATTATTATTATTATTATTATTATTAATGACTAGCTGACCCGTCCGGCTTCGCATGGATGAAAAAATTTTAGTTAAAGATGGATTGACATGTAAAAAATCAAGAAAGATTATATGTTATAGTCAGGCAATATTATTAACTGAAAAGTCAAAATATAATTTTACAATTATTATTATTTTTTAAATTAGTTGTTAAATGTTGGCAATTTTTACTTAATGTTATTTATTTATTTCATAAAAAGAAACATTTCTTTACTCATGAATAAAAAATATTGAAAAATAAACCTAGGACATGAAAATGTTTTCGATAAAATTGATGTCAAAATAGCTTTAATTATTATTTATTTGTTCATCTCTCAAATATATTTATTTTTTTCCATAATTCATGGTTATTTTAATAATGCATATTAAGGGAGAAATCAATAATATGAAACAATATTCGTACGATATATACCATTACAGAATTTGGTGTGAAACAACCACACGACTTCCATTACCCACTATTACACGTAATATATACAATTTTTTGGAGCTATTACTTGCATTTTTTGAGATTTTCGAGTAAGAGAAACTTGATACACGTATAAAGACACATACAACAGAGTTTGCATAGCGAGATAAAAAATAAGGGGGAAAAAAATAGATAGTTATTTTTTTAAACACGAATTTCCGAGATCTAAAACTGAACTACCTAATCAGGATGACCGTTAATATTCCTGTAATAAGCACGTAATACTTGAGAAAGGTTATCTAAATTGGATTAAAGAAAAAATTTTCAAGAATACGTTAGAGCCGTTTTTGAGATACCAACTTTTACCAAAACTTAGCATACTCAATTATTGACCTAAAAACAATAATTACATACAAAAGGATATTTAATAGGAAGTTAACATGGCGAGTTTGAAAAAAATCCGTACAGGCGTTTTTAAAGGAACGCACTTGCGAAGTCTGAAATTGAGCTGTTTATAGAGGACGCCTATCAATTTTCCTGAACTAAACAACTTTTCAATCGAAAGGGCATCTAATATATTATTTATATAGCAACTTTGAAGAAAATCATTAGAGGTGTTTTTGAATATGGGCTTACGGTCCCATTTCTGGTATTCGATGACCCAATTCCGGTTTTTCAATTATCACGAAAATTTGGAAAATTTATCTGTACACCAGACCTGAATCACTTGTGAAGTTTAGTAGTTCTATTTTTATTAGTTTTGGAGATATGACAGCCAGAAGATTACACACACACGTGCACATATACACACACACTGTCCAATTGCCAAAACTTATAAAATACTTCCACTACCTACGGTAATAGGGTAATTGAAGTAAACACATACATCTCGTATTTACTACGATAATATACAGATTTTCGTATTACGTTTTCGATCGCCAAATACAAAAATCGCCAATGACGATAGATATCAAATCTGTGCTTTGTTTTCAATTAAAATATTGAAACTTTTAATTAAAAATTTATTTTACCAAAATTTATTATAGCTTCTAGCACTTAGAGAGAGACAGTGTAACTTTTGATTATTGAAAGAAAAAAAAAAAAAAGCAATCGGCTTTTTAGTTCTAGCGATCGTTCTCTAGATATGCATATAAACCTTTCTTCTTTTTATATTAGTATAGCTATAGAGCATAGGTATATTAAATAGGTTTCCAATCAACATAATGTAACTCAAATAATTAAATGCTATTTACATTTCAGTAATGGCTGTATGCGCTATGTATATTGAGCTACTTGCCATAACTGTTAGTTGCTAAAAATAGTCGCCAAATAAATTTAAACATCTCAATACGCAAGCGAAGTGTGACATCACTGACCGCCCGTGGATGCAAGAAAAAGATTTTCCATGTTAATTGCTCATTGGATTTTTTTTTTTTATTTTTTTTTTTTTTTTTTTTAATTATTAAAATTCTAGAAGAATTATTTCCCGATTTTAATCCTCATATTTGGGTATAGATATGTATTAGTTATTGTATGCATGCGTTAGATTGAGTTATTTTGCTGTCAAATTGACAAAATTTTAATTTTAAATTTCAAAACTGTCACCCTTGGCATTTTTTGTATTTGGCGATCAAAAACGTAATACGAAAATATACATGCCAGATGTATATTTTCGTAATATGTATTGTACGAAATATTGTTTCATATTATTCGTTACACTCTTAATATAAGTTTTTTAAATAACCATAATTTTTGAAAGGAATTAAATTATATTCGCCAGATAATTTGGCGATATTTTTTTTTTCTGCCAAGGATGACGGATATCAAATCTATTCCGCTGCAACATATTAGTATATTATATCAGATACTTTATTTAAACATTTGAAAACAAATTTGGCTTCAAATTATGATAGAATATTTATCCTTTCCCTTTTAATTAGTTTATTAGTTGGATGTTTATTGTGTAAATATCATCCTTTGAAATGAAATGTTTATGTTTTCAATCGAATATGGAAATTTGCCATTTTTTTTCTAGAGTTTTGAAATTTAAAATTGCAATTTTATCAATTTTACAACAAAAACAATTTAATCTAACGGATGCACATGATAACTAATGCATATCAATATCCAAATATGGGGATTAAAATAGGGAAATAATTTTCTTCGATCTTTATTATTTTTTTACAAAAAATCCAGTTCACTTTTTATATTATTGTTCGCGTGAAAATATATTTTATTATATGTCTAAAAATAAATTACTTCGTAAATCTTTTTGGCAACAATTATAAATTAAAATAAATAATATTATAAAATAGATCATTTCCTCGTGACGTCATGTGCTTGGCAAAAAAGCGCGCTCGACTTTCCCGCGCCCCGCCCACCATTGATTTTCCGTTGGTAGTAATCAAGTAATCGCCATCGCTATGCTTTTCCCAAGCCTTTTTGCCAACCACTCATAAAAGTTGAGATGTTTGTTTACAAACAAGGAACTGCCCTATAGAATTTCTTATTTTATTTTATTTTATTTATTTATTTATTTTTAAATTCCAATTTCGTTTACACACATCAGTTTAAACCACGGAGTAATAAAGACTCCGTGGTTTAAACATTGATGCTTAGATCATTATATTATATCATATCATATCAAATTAAATTATTAGAATAATAAACTATTTTAATTCTATAATGACGTCAGATTTAACGTGTAAGTTTAACAATTAAAAAAGCTTTATATGAATTTCAATTTAATGCACGTGCAAATATATTTCTTTTCTTTTCACGTCAAGATATTTTAAAAACGAAATGAATATGTAAATGTTTCTTTTATGTTGGCAGCAGCTAATTTTTTTAATATTTCATTATTTCCATTTCTATTACGGCTTCTATGAAGATTTTAATTAAAATGCTCAGATTTTAAACTAAAATTTATTTCATCAAAATTAACTATAGCCTATAACAATATGGCATACTGTAGCTTTCGGTCAGTGAAAGAAGTTTTTAAATCGGTTCAGTAGTTTCAGAGATTACCCTCCACAAACAAACAATTTTTTGCGCTTTATATAATGATATAGACTAGCTGACCCGTCCGGCTTCGCACTGATGAACAAATTTTAGTTAAAGATGGATTGATATGTAAAAAATCAAGAAAGATATCAGTTTATATGTTATAGTCAGGCAATATTATTAACTGGAAAGTCAAAATATAATTTTACAATTATTTTTTTTAATTAGTTGTTAAATGTTGGCAATTTTTACTTAATGCTATTTATTTATTTATTTATTTATTTCATAAAAAGAAACATTTCTTTACTCATGAATAAAAAATATTGAAAAATAAACCTATGACATGAAAATGTTTTTGATAAAATTGACGTCATAATAGCTTTAATTATTATTTATTTTTTCATTTCGCAAATATATTTAATTTTTTCCATAATTGATTATTATTTTAATAATGTATATTAAAGGAGAAATCAATAATATGAAACAATATTCGTACAATATATACTATTACAGAATCTGGTGTGAAACAACCACACGACTTCCATTACCCACTATTACACGTAATATATACAATTTTTTGGAGATATTACTTGCATTTTTTAAGATTTTCGAGTAAGAGATACTTGATACACGTATAAAGACACATACAACAGAGTTTGCATAGCGAGTTAAAAAATAAGGGGAAAAAAATAGATAGTTATTTTTTTAAACACGAATTTCCGAGATCTAAAACTGAACTACCTAATCAGGATGACCGTTAATATTCCTGTAATAAGCACGTAATACTTGAGAAAGGTTATCTAAATTGGATTAAAGAAAAAATTTTCAAGAATACGTTAGAGCCGTTTTTGAGATACCAACTTTTACCAAAACTTAACATACTCAAATATTGACCTAAAAACAATAACTACATACAATAGGATATTTAATAGGAAGTTAACATGGCGAGTTTGAAAAAAATCCGTACAGGCGTTTTTAAAGGAACGCACTTGCGAAGTCTGAAATTGAGCTGTTTATAGAGGACGCCTATCAATTTTCCTGAACTAAGCAACTTTTCAATCGAAAGGGCATCTAATATATTATTTATATAGCAACTTTGAAGAAAATCATTAGAGGTGTTTTTGAATATGGGCTTAGGGTCCCATTTCTGGTTTTCGATGACCCAATTCCAGTTTTTCAATTTTCACGAAAATTTGGAAAATTTATCTGTACACCAGACCTGAATCACTTGTGAAGTTTAGTAGTTCTATTTTTATTAGTTTTGGAAATATGACAGCCAGAAGATTACACACACACGTGCACATATACACACACACTGACCAATTGCCAAAACCTATACAATACTTCCACTACCTACGGTAGTAGGGTAATTGAAGTAAACACATACATCTCGTATTTACTACGATAATATACAGATTTTCGTATTACGTTTTCGATCACCAAATACAAAAATCGCCAATGACGATAGATATCAAATCTATGCTTTGTTTTCAATTAAAATATTGAAAATTTTAATTAAAAATTTATTTTACCAAAATTTATTATAGCTTCTAGCACTTAGAGAGAGACAGTGTAACTTTTGATTATTGAAAGAAAAAAAAAAAAAAAAAAAAAAAAAAGCAATCGGCTTTTTAGTTCTAGCGATCGTTCTCTACATATGCATATAAACCTTTCTTTTTTTTTTTATATTAGTATAGCTATAGAGCATAGGTATATTAAATAGGTTTCCAGTCAACATAATGTAACTCAAATAATTAAATGCTATTTACGTTTCAGTAATGGCTGTATGCGCTATGTATATTGAGCTACTTGCCATAACTGTTAGTTGCTAAAAATAGTCGCCAAATAAATTTAAACATATCAATACGCAAGCAAAGTATGACATCACTGACCGCCCGTGGATGCAAGAAAAAGATTTTCCATGTTAATCGCTCATTGGATTTTTTTTTTTTTTTTTTTTTTTTTTTTTTTTTTTAATTAAAATTCTAGAAGAATTATTTCCCGATTTTAATCCTCATATTTGGGTATAGATATGTATTAGTTATTGTATGCATGCGTTAGATTGAGTTATTTTGCTGTCAAATTTAATTTTAAATTTCAAAACTGTCACCCTTGGCGTTTTTTGTATTTGGCGATCAAAAACGTAATACGAAAATATACATGCCAGATGTATATTTTCGTAATATGTATTGTACGAAATATTGTTTCATAATATTTGTTACACTCTTAATGTAAGTTTTTAAAATAACCATGATTTTTGAAAGGAATTAAATTATATTCGCCAGATAATTTGGCGATATTTTTTTTTTTTTTTTCTGACAAGGATGACGGATATCAAATCTATTCCGCTGCAACATATTAGTATATTATATCAGATACTTTATTTAGACATTTGAAAACAAATTTGACTTCAAATTATGATAGAATATTTATCCTTTCCCTTTTAATTAGTTTATTAGTTGGATGTTTATTGTGTAAATATCATCCTTTGAAGTGAAATGTTTATGTTTTCAATCGAATATGGAAATTTGCCATTTTTTTTTTCTAGAGTTTTGAAATTTAAAATTCCAATTTTATCAATTTTACAACAAAAACAATTTAATCTAACGGATGCACATGATAACTAATACATATCTATATCCAAATATGGGGATTAAAATGGGGAAATAATTTTCCTCGATCTTTATTATTTTTTTACAAAAAATCCAGTTCACTTTTTATATTATTGTTCGCGTGAAAATATATTTTATTATATGTCTAAAAATAAATTAATTCGTAAATCTTTTTGGCAACAATTATAAATTAAAATAAATAATATTATAAAATAGAATTTCTTATTTTATTTTATTTTATTTATTTATTTATTTTTAAATTCCAATTTCGTTTACACACATCAGTTTCAACCACGGAGTAATAAAGACTCCGTGGTTTAAACATTGATGCTTAGATATTATATCATATCATATCAAATTAAATTATTAGAAAAATAAACACTTTTAATTCTATAATGACGTCAGATTTAACGTGTACGTTTAACAATTAAAAAAGCTTTATATGAATTTCAATTTAATGCACGTGCAAATATATTTCTTTTCTTTTCACGTCAAGATATTTTAAAAACGAAATGAATATGTAATTGTTTCTTTTATGTTGGCAGCAGCTAATTTTTTTAATATTTCATTATTTCCATTTCTATTACGGCTTCTATGGGGATTTTAATTAAAATGCTCAGATTTTAAACTAAAATTTATTTTATCAAAATTAAATATAGCCTATAACAATATGGCATACTGTAGCTTTCGGTCAGTGAAAGAAGTTTTTAAATCGGTTCAGTAGTTTCAGAGATTACCCTCCACAAACAAACAATTTTTTGCGCTTTATATAATGATATAGAAGATATAGATATAGATATAGATATCGTCTTTTGAGAATTCATTTCAATATAATGATTAGCGAAGCGGGCAAAGCCTGCTAGAATTTATATATATAAAAGGCAATGTCTGTGTGTATGTTGTCTGCGGATAGCGTAGCGCAAAGACAGTTACGTAATTCGACACGAAGGTGCCCTCCGAGAGGTCCTAGTGCACCTCGAAGCCCAATTTTCGAAGTTTTGATTAATTTTCTTTTAATTGATTAAAATGTGAAAATAATAACCTCATAATAGCTTTAAAATCAGCCATTTAAATTTTATCCATAATTTAACTGTTGTGACAAAAATTTAGGAGTACAATTTTTTTTTTTTTTTTTTTTTTTTTTCGATAGGAAAATAAATACATTTATTAACGGGAAGAATAGAAAAATTAAAAAAATTAAGTTATACATCTCACAAAAATTGACGTTATCATCACTTTAAAAATTTTATACACATTGATAAAGTGCTAATATGCAGCCGGCAGCAAAAGTATCCGGGCATAGCAAAAATTCCTATATAAGAAAAGTACACTTAATATAGTTTTGTTAAACAAACCCTTGTCGAATCCTGTTTTTAGTCAGTCTAAGAGCATGATTCGACAAGGATTTATTTAACAAAACAGTATTAAGTGTACTTTTTTAAATAGGAATTTTCGCTACTGCTCGAACACTTTTGTTGCTGACTGTAGTTTATAATGCTGTTAATAATATATATGTTCTACTTAAAAAAAAAAAAAAAAAAAAAAAAAAAGAAAAACTACTATTTTTAATATTTTTACTGTTATGTTGTTATTAAAAAAATGCCCATGACGTCACATTCGACTGTGTAGCGTTTCTTTACTACTCTAAACTCTATGAACTATAAATTTATTTTATCAGTTTTATTTATAGATCCTCCTGGGCGATTTTTTTAATTTTGGCAATGAAATACACCGAACGTTTTTCGCCAAGAAAAGAAGTTTAATTTAGGAACAGCCATTTTAATCTAAGTAGCGCATCAAAAATATACATAAATTTTAAAATATTGCAAATATATATATATATATATATATATATATATATATATATATATATATATATATATATATATAATAAACCGATAGTAGTCACTTAAATGATCTGTTTTCATCTGAGTAGGTAATTTTATAGAAAAAAATTCAGTTGTAAAAATAGAAAATTTATTTCAGCAAGCACTATTTTAAACCTAAATATCATTAAAAACATACAGAGAATATGAAGAATTCTTATAAATTAACAAGAAATGGTGTACGATAAAAGTATTAGCAAAGTAGAGTACCCCCTTTTTATACAAGAAATTGTAAGGAAAAAAAAAAAAAAAAAAAAAAAAAAAAAAACCCGTCGCTAATATGGTGACAAAAATTCAAAAGCCGCCAAGGGAGAGATTTAATAAAGTTATGTAGCACGGTAATGTTTACTTATTTACTAAATTTTTATATACCATTTACCACACTAATTTATCATACAAATAAATGAACTGTTGTGTGTGACAGCACTTGCACGCTGTCGGGCAGAAATATTTCATTAATTAAAATTAACATATAAATAAATAATAAAAAATAAATAAAATGTTTAATGGAAAATTTATGTAACCATAAAACCATTAGTTGTCTAAAATACGGCAGAAATAGTGCTCATAGCATATCGTTACTAGGGATTCTTTTCCTTGCATCAATTGTACTGTTGCAATGAAAGTAGTTTTACAGGCAATGCGAAAATAAAAGGGCAGTTCATTCGCTTTCAGTGGGGTCAGCCTTGACGACAAACTTGGCGAGTGGACGACCAAATTTGGGGAAAAATGGTAGTTTAGAGTTCCCGAAGTTTTGAAGCTCTCCGTCACACGGGAGCATAGATTTCGAGCTTTCTATGGGGTTGAAGATGGATTCAGCAGCAAGCTCCATCGCCAAAAAATATAAATATGAGAGAGTATAATTCTGCGAGAGAGTATGTAGTCAATGCGATTCAGAGTTATACAGATACCTATTCTGAGTGATTGCTCTTTAGGGATTGATCTCTAAGCGACTGAACATTTTTCGTGAGCTTGCGAAGATTTTTGCGCTGGAGTATTTGATGTTATTTGCTTTTCTCCTGTGGAACCAGTGACTGTTTTCTGGACTGTTCTAGATTATTCATCGGATAATGAATTTTGCTGTACAAGTGACAGCTTCACCTTCTTCCAGAATATTCGAAAAACTACTATTGGACTGTTTTCGAGAATATTCGTTTTAATAATAGTTTTGTTTTACATATTCGAGAAGTTCAAAAAATATTTGATTTTGCTAAGGAAGTTCTACACTGTTAAAAATGGTTTCTTAAAAATGAGCTAAATTGTCTCAAAATAGCTGCGAAACAATATATACTGACATACTCAAAAATGGGGTTGACCAATAAGAATCCCAATATCCCCATGTTTGACATGTCAATATACTCAAAATTGAATACATGGGTTTTCAAATTTAAGTATATATTGTTTCGGAGCTATTTTGAGACAATTTAGCTCATTTTAAAGAAATCATTTTTAACAGTGTATACAAAAGCTGTAACGAAAATAGTTGTTAATCGAAATATATTTATTTAAACATTTCAATTATTCAATTAGAAATAAATCATTTAAATATAGTGACCAGTGAAAAGGGAAAAGCCTGCTAGTATATATATATATAATAGGTGTGGCAGTCGCACGAATTTCTCTTACCCTGAAATTCAATACTATAAATAGAGATTGGAGAAGAAAAGGGAAGATAACGAGCACTGTTATATAAACTTACGTTAAAAAACAATCCCATTAAGCTTAGGAACAGATTTATTTAACACATAATTCTGTTTGAGGGGGCTGCCGCCCCTGAGCAACGGGTTGAGGGGGAAGGTAGCCCCCTGAACCTCTTGTTTGATGTACTCTTTCTATGTACATTTATATAGAGTTCATATCTGTTATTAAATGTAAAGTTCATTTAAAATTATTCCGATAACTTTCACCCGTGCCATTCCTTGAAACCTATCAATCTTGATCATACTTTTTAAGTAATAAACTTATATTAACTTTATAAAATAATATTTGAATTGTCTGAAATTATTTATTTTTAAGTTACTCTGGCACGAGACAAAGAAAAAGATCAAACGTTAAAAACTTGACTTCGGGATTCAGGAAACCTTAAAATGTGTAACACACACACACACACACACACACACACACACACACACACACACACACACACACACACACAAAGATGCATATTAAGCTTAAAAAAATACTTTACTTACGTATGGGTATAAGAAATTAATTTCTATTCCTGAGCAATTTTCGTAGAAAGGTGAAATATTATAGTAAAGAGCTTCCACTAATTACATTCATTAAAAAAGAATGTTTTCGCTTAATTATTGGCAGCCCTGTATATCTTCTAAAAATTTTGTACACACCCCATGGCACACTTAAATATAATCCCATATTAATAACACAGCACAACCTGAAATGCAATTACATCAATTTCCAAGTATTGCCCCACTATATTCTAGTTATTTTGTACAACTGTGTAAACGAATGGTGAATGATTTGCATACTATAATCTACAAGCCCTCTACAGACTAAAAAAATCTGGAGTGATTTCACTTGACTGTCCGAACATTAAGTAATTAACGGTGTTATACATAAAGTAAAGTAAGAAAAGTCGTTATCTATGTATTAATAGACAAGCATGAAATTTGTGGTACACTTTTAACATATTAATTATGGGAGTAGGCAGTTGAAAATAGTATCATTCGAAAGGTATGATTAGCCAGATGTGCCTAATACAAAAATTATTTTTTTACGATGTCAAGAAGCTATTTAAAAATACTTTTATTTTTTATGCATTTTTCCGTTTTATACACGTATTCTTTTATATTGAAAAATACCTTGTAAAATAATTCGCGGTTCAGTGGTATTTGAAATCTAAGAAAAAAGGAACAAAATCAAAATGCCGGATTGCGTTAAGCAAGAGAATGAAAAAGGGACAACGATGCATTATTTTTCTTGAAATTTAATTATTATAATAAAATTAGAAATTCTATATACATTTATACATTATATACAAAAAAGAAATACTTAAAGGAACATAATTCCAAATCTAATAAACTCTCATAATGAGAGATCGAAAAATTCCATCTTCGAACGCAGTCGAAGAATCAAAATCAAAAACTAAACTTACTGGCTGTTGCCAAAATCTATTAACAAAATATGGGTTATATCTTTTTTCTTTCATTGGCGACGCAGCGCCGTCTAAAGGGAATTGATTTTACTACACAACTCCCCGCCGTGAACTCTTACAGAGTTCACAAATCAAAAAATCTCGTTAAATCAAAAATGAATCTCAAATTTGAACAACTTCTGATAATCATAAATTGTACAAATTTCTAAATATTCTATTAATACTAAATCACATAATCATTTTTTTTTTTCAAAATATCAACGGTTATCTAATATTAAATACAAATGTAAACAATATTTACTAAAGTACTATAACTAAATCAATAAAAGATCAAATCAAAACATTAAATTGAAATATCAATATTAAACATATGCAGACACATTATTATTTAAGCAATTAACTCTTAGTTAGCAAATATAAACAAAGTTATCAAATATAAGCAAACTTAAATATAAAGATACTAACACATGCAAAATTTTAATATTTTCAATTATCAAATAAAATTCACTAAATTATTCAAAAAAGGATATCAAATATTCTGATAATTAAAGAAAAAGTGTTCATTAAAATGAAGGTTTTGAAAGTTCAAAATTTTCTCAAAAATTTGTTATTTTATCAGTTTGTAGCATTAAAGTTTTTAGTTAAGTCAATTCCAGTGGGTATAAATGCTAAGCAGTTCGTTTTAAAACACCATTGGCAGTCTTAACCTCATAAGATCGGATGTTGTGATCTCTGCCGACGATTGTTTTCTGGATTATACCAAGTTTCCACAGAAGTTTGTTTTTTGAATCATCACCAATTAACACTACATCTCCTACTTTCAGTTCAGGTTGTGCTGTAGGATTCTTTAAAGTATGTGCTGTTTTTAAATCCAATAGGTATTGACTTTTCCACTTATTCCACAATTGCTTTAACAACAGTGATTGGTATCTTTTACGTCTTAAGGCAGATATTTTGTTTGAAGCACCTTCAATAATGTCAGCAAAATTCACTGGGTAGGTGATTTCTTTACCAAAATTTAAAAAGTGCATAGGAGTTAAGAGGTTCGGTTCTCCAGATTCACTATACACGTAAGTTAAGGGGCGTAAGTTGAGCACTGTTTCTACTTCTATAAGGAGAGTAGACATTTCATCATAACTCAAGAGGGCTTTGCCAATGACTTTACGCAGACAGTCTTTGACGGATCTAACTAATCGTTCGTAGAACCCGCCCCACCAAGGGGCCCTTTCTATTATATTTTTCCAGATGATTCTTTCATTTGCAAAAAACTTTAAAAGTGAATCATCAGAAAGAATTTGATACAAATCTTCTAGCTCTTGTTTCGAACGCTTGAACGTTTTGGCGTTATCCGAATATATAACTTTACAGTTTCCTCTTCTCGCTAAGCAACGTCTGAAGGCCAACAAAAAAGAATCAGTTGACATGTCGTGTACAAGTTCTAAGTGTAACGCTCTAGTTACTGCACAAGTGAACAACACTATATAAGATTTTTCAATTTCTTTAGCATTTTTAATGTAGAGAGGCCCAGCAAAGTCAATGCCACATATGGAGAAAGGGGGCGACTCTGTTATTCTGTCACGGGGTAGTGGAGCAGTGATCTGATCTGTTGGTCTGGAAAGGTATTTCTTACATATAATACACTTATTTAGGACACTTTTAACTAACTGGCGACCTTTGGGAATCCAATATTTAGACCGTATTTTTGACAATGTTCCAGATACTCCTCCATGCATTATTTTTTCATGTTTATTTTTTATAATCAAGGTAGTCAACCACGACTGTTTGGGGAGAATGATGGGATGTTTTTCTTCTAGCTGTAAATCACTAAACTCTAATCTCCCGCCGAGCCGCATCATTTTTTCATCATCTAGATAAGGAGTTAAGTTGCTAAGGGGAGAATTTTTATCAATAATAATTATTTCATTTATTAGCGAGTGAAATTCATTCTTAAAATACAACTTTTGTTCATTCGATATCAAATGTTTCTCAGCTTCAATTAGTTCTTCGGTTGTCAATGTACAGTCGGTAACAAAAATGTCCGAACACTAGCAAAAATTCCTACGTAAAAAAAGCACACTTCATACGGTTTTGTTAAATAAATCCTTGTCGAATCCTGTTTTTAGTCAGTTTAAGAAATGGATTCGACAAGGATTTATTTAACAAAACCGTGTGAAGTGTACTTTTTTTACATAGGAATTTTCGCTAGTGTTCGGACACTTTTGTTACCGACTGTACTGTTAAGTTCTGGAATTTTTTTGATCCTCTTAATAAATCTTTTTACCCAAGCTGTAACTCTGATTAATTTTTCTAAACTGCTGTATTTTCTGATATCAATGGGGTTTTCTAGTTGTTCTGTCATGCAATTGAAAAGGAGTGTTTCTTTTATCTTTTTTCTATATTCTAAGCTTTCTACATCTAGCTTTTGTTTATCATCAGGCTTAGGCCAAAGTTCGGGGAGTGAACTGAGCCATTCAGGCCCATTTAACCACAATCTATCATTAATTAATTTTATGATCTTTGCACCTCTGGATACAAGGTCGGAAGGATTAGACGAACCGGGACAGTGCCTCCAATTTGAAGGAGATGTCAATTCACGAATATCTTTTACTCTGTTCTGCACAAACGGCTTGAACTTCTCTGGAGAGCCTCTAATAAAAAAAAAAAGCGATCATTGAGTCTGTGCAGTAAAACGTGGGTATATCTAATTTCAGAGCTCTCAAAATATTATGACCTAGTTTAGCCGCCAACAATGCAGCTGTGAGTTCAAGTTTAGGTAGCGTGAGATTTTTCAAAGGCGCTATTCTATTTTTGGAAGCAACGAATATCGTTTTGCATTTTTCATTCGAGATTTCTTTAATTCTAAAATAGGCAACAGTGCCAAATGCTTTGATACTAGCATCTGAGAAAACATGTAGTTGCAAATCACCGATGTTAAATTCTGGAAAATCGGAAAAATAATATCTCGGCACAGAAAATTTAGAAAGATGAGTTACTTCATTACATCAGTATTTCCATATTTTTTTCAAATCTTCAGGTAATGTGTCATCCTAATCAAGACCAGTCTTCTAGATCATTTGCATAAGGCATTTAACTCTTAAATGTAGGGCCCTAGGAAACCGATAGGGTCATAAATTTTGCCTAGTACTTGTAAAACAAACCTTTTAGTATTTATCTGTTTAGAAACGAGGTTTATTAAATCCCTACAATCGAAATAGAGAGTGTCTTTCAAGTTATTCCACCCTAAACCCAAAACTTTATTAGGGGGATCATTTTCTTTAAATATTTTAGAATCCTTGCTAACAACATTTTTTTGTACCCAAAATTCATGTAATGGTGTCGAATTTGTATGAAATTTGTGAAGTTGCATACTCGCGTCTTTAAAGATACTAAGTGAGTCTAGACTTGTAGTTAAAGCCTTCTCTACTGATGGGTGGCTTCCTATTATGTCATCTAGATAGATGTTTTCATTTAAAAAACTAACAGTCTCCCTATGTGTGTCGGTAAAATTTTTCAAATGATGTTTTATCGTCGCAGCTAATAAGAAAGGACTACAATTAAGTCCAAACAAAACTCTAGTGAATCTAAAAATCTGAAGGGGAGAGGTGCCTTCGTGAGGACTTTCTGTAAACAAAAATCGTGTTACGTCTCTATCTTCCTCGTCTATCAAAATTTGTAAAAAAGCTTGTTTCATGTCCGCAGTAAAGGCTACGGGATGAAATCTAAATCTAGACAAAATGTCAAAAATATCTTCATAAAGATTAGGTCCAATATGTAGACAATTATTAAGAGAAAGATTATTGTAATCATGTGAAGACGCATCAAACACGATTCGTAATTTGCTTGTTGTACGATCTGTTTTTATTACCGCTCTATGTGGTAAATAAAAGGTTGTAGAATTTTCCTCCAAATCCGTAACGGGTTCTATAATACCCTCTCTTAAATAATCCTGTAAAACATTGTTGTATTCAAAAAATAAATTTGGGTTTCTACAAAATTTGTACTTAAGTCTCGAAAATCTGTTTTCAGCGATTTCAAAATTATTTCGTAATTGTGATTTACTAATTTTCCAAGGGAATTTAACTTTATATCGTTTATTTTCATACTTAATTTCCGATTCGAAATTTTTCATAATTTTATTTTCGGAAAGGTCAAATTTTTCTTTCGGATTAATAAGACCCGAATTTTCCAAATTCCAAAAATTTTCTATTTGTTTTGACAACAAATTTTCTTTTACTATGATACTCATGGTTAATGATTCAAGAGAATCGCTTTTAATTCCCTGTAAAACCCAACCGAACACAGTTTTTACTGCTACTAAATTTTTATTAATGCGTCTAATATTACCTAACACAATATCATAATAATAATCGACTCCTATCAAACGTGTAATGTTTTCTTTACTATTAGGTATATCAGCTAATTCTAAATTCTGAAAATTATCATTTTTCGTGATTTTTTCCAATTCAGGGGGAGGGTGAATGAGCGATCCAGAAATTTCATCCGTAACTAACGCTTCAATTTGAATATTATGATCAGGTTTATTTTTATTCACGAGCTTTAATTTAACTATGCCATAGGTTTTTTCTATCGGTGTTTTACTTCCAAATGTGTATACTTTTAATTTTTCATTTCTAATCACTTTTAAATTTAGTTCATTAGCAATAGAACGACATAAAAATGTTCTACTAGAAGCTGAATCGAGAAGCAAACGGATCGTTTTCTCTTTCGTTTTATTTTTAATATTTACGGAACAAGTTTGTAACAAAATTTTATTTTCCTGCTTAATAGAAGAAACACTAGAAACTATTTCCTGTTTGGATTCTGAACCAGAAGGGACATTTATTTTTTCCTGAGGTTTATGTTTAGATTTGTAACACAGAATTGTATTATGTTTATATCCACATATTCTGCATTTAATGTCCCTATCGCATTCCGAAATACGGTGCTTTGGTTCCAAACACAAAAAACAACGGCCCTGAGATTTCAAAATATTCTTTTTCTTTTCAATATCTAATACGAAACAATTTTCTGACGCGTGATTCTTTTTACAAAAAATGCATCTCATCTGTTTATTTTCCACCGTAGTGATTAATTCATGCGCAGACGATAATCTGCCACCGTCTCGATTTCTCAATTTGTTACTTTTTATTTGTTCGTTTGTTTTATTTTTTGTAGGTAATGTTCTTTCCCGCGAAATTATTTCCGTTTGTATGAAATCTAATAGCTCTTGAATTTTAATTCCATGTAAGTTAGATGCGTGTTTTCTATTGAATTCTAAATTTAAATCGGACGGTAGTGACTTTAGAATTACTGCAATTAACATAGCACTATAATTATTTTCATCCAGTTCTAACGAGGATAATGATCTAATATTTATCTCGATTTCTTCATGTAATTTTTTTAATCTAAAAATATCTGTGGATTTATAAACGGGTGCTAAATTTAACAAATTGTTCATGTGGTGGTTAATTATCATATCGCGTTGACCGAATCTTTGTTTAAGAATTTCTACGGCTTTATCATAATTTTGTTCCGAAATCTCTAACCCGTGTATGGAATTTAAAGCTGTCGAAGTTAAATAACTTTTTAAATAATTAAATTTTTCTACCTTTGACAAAGCTTCATTGTCATGAATAGTAACTTGAAAAGTATTCCAAAAACTCATAAATTGGGACAATTCACCGCCAAATTTTTGAATAATTAATTTCGGGAGTTTAACGAATTTATTATTCTCACTCAACGGTGTACTTCTATTCTGTAATGTACTTGAAACATTTGAATTTACACCACTATTTTCGACTGAATTTACTTTTATTTTCTTTTTTGCTCTAAAAATAGCGTTCGCGATTTCGTCTTGGTATTCATAACACACGTTTTTTTCATTTTCATATTCCGTTAAAGGAATTATTTTTTCTATTTCCCTATCGGCTTCCTGTAGAAGCCCATTTTTTATAGTTAGTTGATTAAGAGCTTCCTCTAAATCTTCAACATTTAACTGTTCTTCTTTTACAGTTAATTCTATACTATTCACCAACTTCGTAACGCTGGATCGAATAATTTTTCTATTAATTTTGTGTTTGTCATCCATTGTAAATTTCCATAAATATTTCTTACCTTGAGCAGTCTTCGCTCTTTAAGAGCTAATCCAATATTATGAAACACAAAAGGGAATTTTAATAATCGAATTCACAAGCATCGTTACTTTCAAAAACAACATTCTCTTCCCGGCACTGATGCACCAAAATGTAAAATAATTCGCGGTTCAGTGGTATTTGAAATCTAAGAAAAAAGGAACAAAATCAAAATGCCGGATTGCGTTAAGCAAGAGAATGAAAAAGGGACAACGATGCATTATTTTTCTTGAAATTTAATTATTATAATAAAATTAGAAATTCTATATACATTTTATACATTATATACAAAAAAGAAATACTTAAAGGAACATAATTCCAAATCTAATAAACTCTCATAATGAGAGATCGAAAAATTCCATCTTCGAACGCAGTCGAAGAATCAAAATCAAAAACTAAACTTACTGGCTGTTGCCAAAATCTATTAACAAAATATGGGTTATATCTTTTTTCTTTCATTGGCGACGCAGCGCCGTCTAAAGGGAATTGATTTTACTACAACCTAAAGTAGAAAGTTGTTAAATGTGGCAATTTCTGAAAACTCAAATAAAACCATAGACACAGTAGTTTGTACAATGTAGCATCAATATACTCTCAACTACAGATTTTTTACAATTTTTATTAAAATCACACAATCAACTGTGGAAGAAAATCATATTAAATATGATTTTCTTCCACAGTTGATTGTGTGATTTTAATAAAAATTGTATTTCTTTCTCCCATTGTTTAATGGTGTTTTCCATTTCCTGCGGCTTATTTCTGTTGAGCTATCTACATGATAGACCAGAGATGTTTCTGCCTAAAGGTTTTCTGAGTGAGTAATGCTGACCGGTTGTCGGCCTGGATAGCTCAATTGGTAGAGCCTTGACCTTGTAAGTCAAAGATCCGGGGTTCGACTCCCGGTCAAGGCATTATTTTCACTCAGTCGGAAAAATAAAATTTCAATAAATACAGATTTTTTATTCTAAGAGAAAACAGCCGCTATATGGTAGAAATTTGAGTAAAAAAGTGGTCAATCGAAAGTTTATACTGTTAAAAACATACGCATGTTAAAAATGGATTTGATTTTGGAGTTTTCGATGAATTTGCACGTTTAGAGTTTTCCTTGCATTTCATTTAACTGAAATTGACTACTTATTTTTTAAAAAGTGGATTTATTACTGGCTTCTGCATGTTTAAGAAGAAAGTAGAAGATACGAAAAAAATTTTAATTTCCAGTTTTCGATGAATTTGCACGTTTTGAGATTTTCTTGCATTTCAATTAACTGAAATTGACTACATACTAATTTTTAAAAAAGTGGATTTATTACTAACTTCTGCAGGCATAAGAAGAAAGTAGAAGAGACAGAAAAAATTTCGATTTCTGGTTTTGGATGAATTAACACGTTCTGAGATAAACAAGTATTTCAATTAAGTAAAATTGACTGCTTATTAAAAAAAAAAAAAAAAAGATTTATTACTAGCTTTTGGATGCATAAGAAGAAAGTAGAAAATACGGAAAAAAAAAAAAAAAAAAAAAAAAAAGATGTTACACGTTTTGAGATTTCCTGAACTGAATTCGACCTTTTTTAGAAAATATCTGTCTTTTTGAATTCAAACACTGTACTTTATGAACCAATGGACTTAATTTAATCGAACTTGATATTTGGTTGGACTTTGGTTTGAATTGGTGACGATTAGCTTTTGGGCTATAGCATCCAACAGGGGGCGCTTCCACGTTACAATTTCCTCTCATTTCAGGAAAGATTCAATATCTACAGTGTACCAAACTTTTAGAGAAATATATTAAGTAAAACTCTGTTGATTTACTTCGAATGCATTATGATGTTGATTTTGTCCATAAATGGTTTGAATTTCTGTGATATGAAGTGGTAGCAAAATTAAGTACATTGCTTAATACAATACCCAGGCTGGAAGTTCGTATATCCTTTTAAAAGAGAGTGCTGCTTGACAAAAATAACAGCAGTTATTTCAAATAAAACAGTTTTTTATTTTTATGCTAAAGACATGAACTATCAAGTAAGCACTTACACGGTTCTCGAAGAAATCTATAGGCTAGAGAGAGAGGGAGAGCAAACGAGGGCAGTTGCTTCTTACACCAGTACAAAAGAGAGATTTTTACAGTCTGAAAGCAAAATGTGTACTGAATTGCATTCGCCAATTCAAACCCGAAATTAATAAACTAATGCCAAATAAAGCGCCAAAAGAATGTTCAATTGGTGCCGATTAGCTTTTGGGCTATAGCATCCAACAGGGGGCGCTTCCACGTTACAATTTCCTCTCATTTCAGGAAAGATTCAACATTTACAGTGTACCAAACTTAGAGAAATATATTAAGCAAAACTCTGTTGATTCACTTCGAATGCATATCGAGAAACAATTGGCGCAGCTGCGTTGCAATTTATTTCCGTTTACGTAAGGCAATTACTTTGCTTTGCTTTGTTTTGCAAAACAGTGGTCAAGATTCGACCACTGGACGATACTAATACACATAAATAAACAAAAGAGATAATTATAATATGATGTTTCAGCATTTTTCTCCCATAATACATATATTGTTTAATTTAAATCTGTTTTACTTCAAATAATTTGAGCCCATAGTTCATAATGAAAAAGAATTTTTCGTCGTGTCTCTGTAGAAATCTACCTGTGCTAGATTCACCAAAATCTACAGAGTTTTGGAACAGTAATCTATAACGTGTATATTAATTTTCAGCTCAATCGGATAAGGCATTTAGACGCTATCGCATTTTAAATAATTTCAGCTCATAGACCATAATGAAAAAGAATATTTTGCTGTATCCCTGTATGAAAAAAAAAAAAAAAAACTGTAAACGCTATATTCTCTAAAATTCACACAGTTCGTGTGATGATGACCTATAAAATGTATATGAATTTTCAGTTCATTTGAAAATGCGTTCACACGTTATCGTACATTAAATAATTTGAGCCCATTGGCCAAAACGATAAAGAATTTTATTTGTGTCCCTGTAAAAATCTAGACGTGCACAAACTCAGCAAAATCTATATAGTTTGTGCGATGGTGACTTATAACTTGTACATAAGTTATTGTTTCAATCGGGCAAGGTATTTAATTTACATTTTAAATAATTTTAACTCATAGGCCATAATGATAAAGATTTTTTTGTTGTGTTCCTGTAAAAAAACTATAAATGCTATATTCACCAAAATTTATACAGTTTGTGTGACGATTACCTTTACTATGTGTATAAGTTTTCGGTTTATTTGAATAAGGCGTTTAGACGTTATCGCACTTTTAAAAATTTGGGCCCATATACCGTAATGATAAAGAATTTTTCTCTATGTTCCCGTAAAAAAAAAAAAAAAAAAAAAAAAAAAAACTATAAGTCTTAGATTCATCAAAATCTATACAGTTTGTTCGACAGTTACTTATTAAATTAAATTAAATTTTCATCTGAAATGAATCGGGCGTTTAGACGCAGCTTTTATCGCACTTTAAACAGTTTGGGCCCATATGCCATAATGATAAAGAATTTTTCTTTGTATCCCTGTAAAAAAAACTATACGTCCTAGTTTCGCCAAAAACAATAGGGTTCGTGCTATAGTGACCTATAACATACGTACCAACTTTCAGCTCATTCGAAAAAAGCCTTTAGACGATAGCGTGTTCACTCACACTCTCTCTCACACACACACCTACATACACCATTCTAAAATAGTAAAATCGAACTCAGGGGACCTCAAAACGTATAGAAAAACCAAAATCTCAAAGCCGGATTTATGACATGATTACAATACTTTCCTTACATATGTATATTCGGAATGTAAAAACCTCCAAAATAAAGTATGCCATCATTGGTTCAAGAATAAACCAATCACAAAAAGTAACCAATGAGTTGCAGAAGAAAGATCCGCCTAATAATTATATACACCTCCACCCCCTACCTAAAAAAAAAAAAAAATGTTACGTATGTTTCAGGGAGTAGAAGAGAGACCGTAATAAGACCTAGTTGAGTAAAGAAATTCAAATGTTCCTTAAAAATGATGATCTTGCAAAAATTTACTGAGAAAATATCTGAATCTAAAAGATATAATGTCACATCTTCATTTATGAGCCAAAATGTTCTTTTAAAATTTTGAGCATGAGCAATATTTTAAAAACAATAATTATGGAGTAGATAATTCCTATATTAGATAATTATTATAATATGTGTGTACTCCATTCATTTTTACTTGGATTATGACTGCAGCTGTAGATTCCTTGTGATGGTCAGGAATCCATCCGATTGATCAGGAAAATGCATTTATTGTTACACTTGGTCAGTCTAAATTTAATATTATTTTTGCGTAAAAATTGCACTATGATTATTTTTTGTAGGGATAAAACTTAGGGATAAAACTGTACGGATAAAACTCCCTAGAGAATTATTGTTTATAAAAAGAATTAACATATCTATAAATTATTCTAAAAGAATTTATCTTTAGATGAAAGTTATGAGAATTATCAAATTGATCAACACTTGGGAAAATTAATATCCCAGTTAACGAATCATCGTAAAATATGAATTTCATGTATGGGAAAATTTTACTATATTAGATATTAATATTTATTTTGTAAAAGCAAAATTTTGATGAATAATAATTAATAATAATATTAATAATAATAATAACTGTTTGAATATCCAATAAAAAGCCAATTTGCAATGTATAAGTTCTTCTTTTTGCCTTTGTTAAATAAGTAATTTTGTTAATTAAAATTATCTTCTGTGATTTTTTTTTTGTGCGTCAGATTATTTGGTGCTAAATTAATTCCCCCCTCCCCCCCCAACTCCTTTTTTTACCTTAATGATTTACATAATAAAATTCTAGGGCTCATTATCTTATATTACTTTATGTCATTTCAAAATTAACTTTTGCATATTTTTGCATAAATTATTTTTTATATGCAAAACATTTTGGGAAGTTTCACAACGAATTCCAATTTACATGGTATGTTATATAAAATGTACTCTGTACTATGTAATCTATGATCCAGTTGAAGAAGAAATGTTGTGCTGTACTACAGTCATAAAGGGTTGCACATTAATAATTAAAAGTGTTTACGGGCTGATTTGTGCGCAGCAACGTACTGGACAGTTTTTATTGTGAAGACTGTATAAAAATGAAATTATCTCTTAAAGGTTTTATGTGAAATCTCCTCAAATTTTTAATTGATTTTATAAAATACTATACCTTTCTTTACGCAACTTCGCTGGGTGCGTAACAATTGATTTTTTAACTGACTTTAGCCATTTTTACTTATAAGTTTTAGCTTGACTTCTCCATAAAAGTAATTTTTCTTTCTCAACATTGTTATGTTAATTTTATCCTACATTTATTGTTCCGTTATCGGAAATGCGTTCAATGTTCCTGAATTCCCTTAATCTAAAGGTTTTTCTTACAAATTTGAAACCGATAAAGCCCATAAAGGCATCGGCATATGGTTTAACATGTATTTTAGTATTCAGCATCAATTTTATTCTTGTTTCTAAATATAACTTGTCTTTAATAAGCAGCAATTTCCTTAGGCGTGTAAATTGAGAATTTGTCCCTATGGAACTCAACTTTAAGCAAAAAGAAAAACAATTTGCAGAAAATTAAATGAAAAACACTTAGATGCTCATAAATAGAAATTTGTATTAATAACCAATGAAGTGTGGATTTAAAAAATAAATAAATTTCTATTAACCATTTATTGAAATCGACCGGCAAAATTGCTTTGAAGTTCTCAAACCGAAATATGGCAATTGTAGGACGTTGTTACAAAAGGAAATATCAATGATAATAATAATAATAAAAAGCAGTGTCAATTACAGCAAAAATTAATTTATACTATAATTAGTAGATTTTCTTAGCACCAACTTTTAAAAATAAATTTCGTTGTAATATGGAGAGGACATTAACACAGTTGAGCTTCATATGGTCTGTGAACTCGTAGTAACTATTTATAGCCAATTCTTAGATTTTTTACAAAATCGGTTTCAAAGTCACGATTTTTATTTATTTTTTTAAGCACGTGGTGTATAATCTTATATGATTTAAAAGTTAGAAGTTTGACAGTTCACAGATTTTGTATGAAATGATTTGGAATTTGGAAGATTGCAAATTTTAAAATATTAATTCAAAAAGGCTAGAAAAATCACATTTTATTTAATTAAAAAAATCTATGAAACAGGTTTTCATCAAATGTAGCTATGAATCTTTTCGATTAAATCAGAGTTCCAATAATAATGATAATAATAATAAACCGTATTGAAATTTGTCGATTCTTTTAGAAGATACAGTGCCACTGACTTGGAAAGACACACCGACAAGTATAAACTACATACTTATAACACTTCTTTTGTTTTGTAGAGGGTTAAAAATAAATGTAAAAGGACTTATACTTTAAACAATGTATCACTTCCATCTGCTTTATTTGAGTAAAATTTTGCAATGATAGTCAGAAAATTGAAAAAAGGAAATACCTTAAAATTTTGTAGCTTTATACTGATTCTTAACAATTTTTAGAAATAAACTACTTTAGATGAATTTATCATTGAAAACGTATTATTAAACACAACAGTTTTAATAGTATTTGTTAAAGAAATAGCTGTAAAAATACTCATGATACAAAAATCTGCATCGTCTAATTTGCGTAAAATTTTGCAATCACGGGTAGAGAAGCGAAAAACGTAACTGTTTTTAAAAGTAATTAGTAAATTTAGCTGAATTTATTCAAAGGAGATTATTTTGAAATGATTATTACAAAAGTTCCGTGATTTAAAGCAGATATTTTGAAAGTAGAATCTGCGTGTTTAATAGAACAATTAAAATTAATCAAGTAGAAATTGGCTTAAGTCTTTGTTAAAAAGATTTAGTATTAGCATTTTTAAAACATACGTTCAAAAGATTAATTTGTTTAAAAAATGAGAATTGTACAGTTTGTCTATATTTATTTGATTTACTTTGTAAGAACGGGAAATATATTTTATTTAATCCAAATATACATTTAAAAATAACGCTTCAAGAAATTTAAGAGTAAAAATATATATCATCTATATTTAAAGCACATGAATATTTAGAGTTTAAAGTATTGATGAAATTGTATTATAATTGGTTTTATAAAAATGGTTTAAAATATTTAATTTTGAAAAGATTTACTGTCATTTAATTGTAAACAATAATTTAAATTCTTTCATCCACACCATATAATAATAATAATAATAATAATAATAATAATAAAAACTATATATATTTAATAACTACGTTTTGTTTATAAAAATTAAATTAGTATATTCATTCGAATAATGTTTTCTTCGAAAAAATCTAGCATCTTAGATTAATATTAAGAATCTTAATAATAATAAATCCAAGTTTCACGAAACCAACTCTCGAAACTAATGCCATTGTTAAAACAATTTTCTGAAATAAAGAAAATAATTTTTTATCCTTGGTTTGGAGGGAAGAATAAAGTAATGAAAAAAGAATGATATAGCAGAAATAAAAGGCGTCAGAATTACAACAATGCATTAAAAAAAAAAAGTTAAAAAAAAAAGAGAAGTCTAAATAATAATAATAATAAAAAAAAATAAATAAAAAATAGATGTAATTCTATGTAAAAACTATCAATTGGCGTTTCTTCTCTTTTCTTCTTCTTTTTTTTTTTTTTTTACCTTCATCGATATAAACTGCCAAATTACTATCAAAACCTTTAGCTTAATTAGAAGAAAAACGTAATTAAAAAAAAAATATTATAATAAATAATAATCTTCATATTAATTAAAACCCAAGTTTTCTGAAACTAATGATGGACATTGATGCCAATGTTACAAAAATGTATTGCAATAAAGAAAATAAATTTTTATCCTTGATTTGGAATAACAGAAGATGGATGATTTAGCAGAAAAAATGTGGCGTCACAATTGCAACAATGCACTAAAAAAAAAGTGATTTAAGGAAACAACAACAACAACAAAAAAAGTCTAAAGGGTAATTTAGAAGAATAGATGTAAGATATAGTTTTCCCTTAACTGGGAAAAGTCGTAGCATAGCAGCGCCACCTGTTTGTACCAAAACTTAATAGGCATCAATTTATATCAAAGTGAAAGTCACAAACACAAAATCAGACAGAAAGGCAGTCGCTTTTCAAAAATGATGAAATCGTGTTTGAACCTCTCAAAACGTGTAAACTTATCGAAAATCGGATGACAGAAATTTTCCAGTACTTTCTTCTATTGAATATAAAAGAAATTTGAAATTATTATACCATTCACAATATACAAATTAATTATAACACTTTAATTATAGTTTTTAAGAATTTCTTTTCTTTTCTTTTCTTTATATATATATATTACAGTTAAAAAAATATTTGTTTTTGTACACATGTTTGTTGGTCTGCTTTTGATCATTTGCAAATATACTCCGATTACTACAAAATTTATAAGAGTTACAACGGCTAAATACCGCATTTCACAATTATTTAATATATATTGTAAAAAAGCACCACAGAATTAGCGTTTAAAAGTAATAAGTACAAAACTTTGAATAAGCACCATAAAAATGCGAGAACTTGCAGCAATTGTTTCAAAAGAAAATATGACCTTTCGTCAGGAGAATAAAGTAGGCACTAGTGCTGCAAACAAAGTGGCAACGTTACAGCTTTGTTTGCAAGAGTGGTTCCAAAAAAAAAAAAAAAAAAAAAAAAAAAGCTATACCTATTTTATGTAAACTCGCGATATATAAGCATCCCTATTTACGAGTTATATTGGTTACTACAGAAAAATTGGTAGGTTACTTACTAGGACAATTTTATTTCTTCTGACCACACTATCGAGAAAACGAGTTCATAATAAGTGTAGAAGTCGTGCAATTTTTAAAAACCAAAATTTTTTAAATTGTAGTTTAGTTAATGTCAGAAATGTTATTATATATATATATATATATATATATTTAAATAGTAATATGTCACCCAATAAAATGAAATATCAGCAGTTAGACTTTTACATGTCTAGAATAAATTAAAAAATAATGGATTGTTTATGATTTTTTCATGTAGTTTAAAAAAAAAAAAGTTTTTTTTTTTTTTTTTTTTTTTTTTTTTTTTTTTTCTAATTTCAATAGATGTTATTTTATCAACAACCTACTTCCTGCCCCCCCCCCCCTTCAAAAAAAAAAAAAAAAAAAAAAAAAAAAAAAGAGATTTTATTCAATAAAAAGCTGCACATTGATTTATAAACAAGCTATATATTTATAAAATTATATAAAATGGAGAAAAAGTGTTATTCTGAGTAATAAGGTAAATAGGGTAATTATGTAATAGGGTAATGTTATTGTCGGTAACAAAAGTATCCGAACTCTAGCAAAAATTCCTATATAAAAAAAAAAAAAAAAAAAAAAAGTAGAGTTAATACTGTTTTGTTAAATAAGTCCTTGTCGAATCATGTTCTTAGACTTTTACATAACTGGAATAAATTAAATCTAATAGAACTGTTCATAATTTTTCATGTAGTTTTTAAATATAATTATTATTATTATTTTTTTTTTAATTTCAGTAGATGTTATTTTATCTACAACCTACCTCCTGCCCCCCCCCCCGCTTAAAAAAAAAAAAAAAAAAAATAGACATTTTATTTAATGAAAATCTGCATATCGATTGATAAACAAGCTATATATTTATACAATTATATAAAATGGAGAATAAGTGTTAATAATGGTAAATAGGGTTAATGCTTCTGAATAAGAGCATCTATAGCAGAAAAATAATTTAAAGTAAAATGTTTAAGGGACGATCAAGTGATCTATGTAAATTGCTTTAAAAAGTATTAATTTATGAAAACTGTCATGTAAGAAATTACAATAAATTAAAAAATAATTAAAATAAAATAAACACAAATGATCTTGTAATAAAATTAATTTGTGAAAGAAAATAGTCGACGAAAAATATTAACGTGACACATAGATTATGTACTGCATTAAAAATCTCTCCCCACTATTGCAACAAATAACAATAAACAGTTTTTGAAATATTTCTTTTAGAATTGTTTGATTACGTTATTTTTTGTTTCTCATGCCAACCTGTAGTGACAAATGATCTTTATATTTTTCTATACCTTTTTACAACATTCTTTTATGAAGAGTTTTCTATGGCATATATCTAAAGCATTCTTTAATTGATTATATAGTTCTTTTTAGAATTGTTTACCAAAATAATGAAGCATCGTTAATCTTCAAATAACTTCTTTTCTATTCAAAGCGTTGAAAATAAAACTGTTAATGATTTATTAAATAATTCTATTTACAATGCCGAACACTATTTATTTGAGTTCATTTCATTTTTAACTGACTAAGTATAAATTTATTAGTACAGCAGACGAAAAATCTTTCAAGTAATAAAGACAATTGTACCTCCAAGTGTAATGCTCAGAAACTAAATTTCCCCCCCGCAAATAATATATAAATATTTAGAAAGGAATTTTGATGATGCTTGCATAACCTTTGAATACATATATTTTAAGTCAATAGTGCGGATAGTGTTTGTAATATGTAAGTATAATATGTATATTTTAGTGCTGGACGATATCAGAAATTAAATATCGCGATATATCATCAAGTTAATATCGATATTGGTGATATATTGCGATATTTATTTCAAGAGAAGGAACATAGATATTTGCTACTTTTTAAAGACAAATGAACACCAATTTTAATGTATACAAGTGGGGAGTGTTTTCTATATGTATATTTATATTTTCTAGTATATTACTTCCAAATCTTTTTTATTAAAAAGAAAAAAAAAAAAAAGAAAGAAAATGCATAAATAGCAACACAATGTTTTGTGTTTCTTTTAATTTATACCATTACTTTTAAGTATATTTCTGAATAGTTTGTCCTCCATTCTTTCTATTTTAAGATTTAATTATTTCAAAATCACATTTTAAGAGAGCTAATGGGTGATATGTGTTTTATTTACACAAAGTATATCATCAAGATACATGATTATAATAAAAATATAAGCTTAAGAAAAATGAAGTTGTACTTAGAATGTAGATGATTAATAAAATTTTGCGCAGAAGTCGTAACTTAACTATCTATCTATCTCTCTCTCTATATATATCAATGATTCACTTATATACGGAAATTTTAAAAATAAATATTAGTATGAGTTTTGCGCCTAATTCCCATCCCTGAGTATAAAGAATGTTCATTTACTAATAGTCCTGTCAGTCATTGATAGCGATATGGTTGTAATTAAATTAATTTCAGTGAATTAGAAATGCACAGTAGAAATACTGTTTATAAACTTTCTTTAGAATTGCCACCGAATAAACTTTCTCGGTTGTAGAGTAATATTAATTTGAGACGCTATAACTCATAGGTATTCTAAAGGTCAATTACCTGCCATTTTTATTTTATTTTTTATCTACTTACCATATCATGATTTTTTTTTTTTTTTTTTTTTTTTTAAGATATATATATTGAATTCATATTTTGGTATGTTTTTATAACATTTGAAAATTGTATTATATTTATATACTAGTACCGCCCAGTGGTTGAAAATCAATCACTTTTTGCAAAGCAAAGCAAAACAACTGCCTTCTCATAAACGGAATTAAATTGCAGCACAGCAGCGACCCCTGTTGGCCGATAGGCACGAGTCGTCCATGAAATAGAGCGTTCGAACTAAAAAAAAAAAAAAAAAAAAAAAAAAAGAAAAGAAAAGAAAGGAAATCTTAAAAATGGTCAATTAGAGTTCAAGGAATCTCAAAACTTGTAACATCATCGAAAACTGGAAATCTAAATTTTTTCTGCTTTCTTCTTATATATGCAGAAGGTAAAATAATAGATCCACTTTTTTAAGAATAAGTAGTCAATTTCAGTTAATTGAAATGCAAGGAAATCTCAAAACGTGTAAATTCATCGAAAATCAGAAATCGAAATTTTCCCCGTGTCTTCTACTTTCTTCTTATGCATGCAGAAGCCAGTAATAAATCCACATTTTAAATAATAAGTAGTCAGTTTCAGTTAATTGAAAAGCAAGGAAATCTCAAAACGTGTAAATTCATCGAAAACTGGAAATAAAAATTTATCCAAATCTTATACTTTCTTCATGTATATGCAGAAGATATAATAATAAATCAACTTTAAAAAAAATAAGTAATCAGTTTCACTTAAATGAAATGCAAGGAAATCCCAAAACGTGTAAATATATCAAAAAACGGAAATCGAAATTTATTTCGTATCTTCTTTCTTCTTATGTACGCAGAAACTAGTAATAAATCCACTTTTTTAAAATGAGTAGACAATTTCAGTTAATTAAATTGCAAGGAAATCTCAAAACGTGTAAATTCATCGAAAACCGGAAAACGTTTATCCAAATCTTATATTTTCTTCTTATATATGCATAAGATAGAATAATAAATCCAATTTTTAAAAAATAAGTAATCAATTTCAGTTAATTCTTTGCTTAAAAAAGAAAAAAAAAAAAACCACTTGACGATATTTCGAACAATACATGCAATTCCGAACAATATATCAACGAATCGATAGCAAGAACTAAACGCGATATACTGTTTGCAGTGTTTTCACTTTTCACCTGCGAGCGAAGAGCAGCTTCAATATTATTGGTGTGGGGATATTATCGAATGGGAAATAATATACTACTGCGATGAACTAAACGCGATATACTGTTTGCAGTGTTTTCACTTTTCACCTGCGAGCGATGAGCAGCTTCGATATTATTGGTGTGGGGATATTATCGAATGGGAAATAATATACTACTGCGATAACTTGATGAATGAGGAATGAAACATTTTATATGTTATCGTTCAAGGTCATACTTTTTAAGTAGTGGTCTCGATTTGAGAGTTCGGACAAATGAAGCAAAGGGACACATCGCAGGAATAAGGAAGAGAAAGTGTGTTCGGATCGTTTGCGGTTGGGGTTATTTTTTCGAGTTTAGTCAGTGAGTAAATAGGAGGAGGAGAAGGTGTATTTGTATAAGATATTCGGCGGTCTGTTTGTTGGGTGTTTACGGGGTGGTACGGGGTACGGTGAGGCGGGGAAGCAGAATTTGAAGATATGGTGGTTGGCGTTGGACGCTGTTTATCGACATATGGATCGATCGCGCTGTCCGCACTAGGAAATATCGTTAGAGAGATATATTGGTAGAGCAAGAACTTAAATACTGTTATCGCGATATTAAAAAAATATCGATACTCGGGGATATATTGATAAATAATCCAGCCCTAGTATATTATATATAGTTATATTAGTAAAATTAATTATTTGCAGATGAATGTCGGAAGATAGTTGACAAAAAAGAATAAAAAGAGCCTCAACTTTAGATGTTCCTCTAACACAATACATTATTGAAAATGGAATACTGCGTATTCGTATTAAACTCGTTAAGTGCCATATAATATGAATGCATAAAAAATCTTTTGTAAAATAATAAACTGTTAGAAGAAAGGCAAAAGCCAAAAATAGGAATATCTGTAAATCTCAAATAATTAACACAGGATCGTTAAAATTAGGCTATCATCTATAGTACTCTCAAAGACTTATAGCACCGGCTCTACCGATCGAATCACAATCGTTCAATTTGAACAAAATTTGGAATGGTTATTACTAAGAATGGTTATTACTTTGACTTTCAGTTGCTAGGTGATTGGCTCGGGTTCTAGTTCCGGCATGGATGGTTGCAAGTGATTTGGTAACTCATACAAAAAATATATTTACGTATAGGTTTGCTTAACATTTCATTTGTACACAGCACATATCAAGGCATCAACAACGCTGATGAATCAACTCAATTTGCCATCTTGTATAAGGATGGCGACCATTTGGAAATTTCAAACTCACATGAAAAACGTAGTTGTGAATCGGTTTGCTTGAAACTCGCTATGCACTTAATTTATATTAAGCTCTCAATCTATTTTTTTTAATTAACAAATCCACCATATTTTTTTAAAGGGCGGCCACTTGGAATTTACCATAAAATGCATATGAAACGTATTTATAAGTCGATTTACAGGAAATTCAGTATAAACATAGATTATATGAAGGTCTCAAAAAGGTTTATTAATCAATTTTTATCTTCACGGTCATTTGAGAAGACCAAGGAACTTTATCTACTTTTGTGACTGAATCGAAAGGACTTGCTTTCTGATAATTTAACGCTTTTGTTTATTTATTTTGTTTATTTATTTTATTTTAATACAATGTACAGGAAACTGTAATGTATATGTTTATACTTGATTAAAATTATTAAATTTCTTCTATAAATATATATATATATATATATATATATATATATATATATATATATATATATATATATATATATATGTATGTATACATATATAAGAAATTAGGGATTAAGAAAAATTACAGAAATTTTTCTTCCATAGCGAAGATTTTTTTATTAATTTATTTTTTTATTTTATTTTATTTAAATGGAATAACTTTGTCTTCGTATTTCTACTTATTAAAATTAAATTTAAAAGCTTAATCAACGTTTTAATACGAAGAACCACAAGGAGTAAATAGAAACTTAAATAGATTTATAATATTTTTTTTTCAGAGAACTATAAATAGTTTCTTCACAAAATGGGGATAGAATAGGAGGGGGGGGGGGATCATATTTTTTCAGTCGAGAAAAATATTTCTCGTCTTAATCTGTAGAAAACCCATTAGACTTAATTAAAAAAATTGTAGAGAACAAAGTGTTTTAAAAACTAATTTGCATCAAGAAGTACCAGGTTTAAAAAAATAAACGCTCAACAACTATTATTAACATATTTAAAACAGGCACGCAAGTTTCAAGACGGTTGATATAATATTTTAGAATTAAAACATTGCGAAAACATTGCCTAGAGAAAAAAAAAAAAGTAAAATTTAAGAAGGTTAACAAAAGAAAAGTTGATAAGTAAAGCCATTGAATAAAGTTTTGACGCTTCTAAACATTTTCGTTTTTGATACTTAAAAAAAGAAAAAAAAAAAAAAAAAACTGGGTTTGTTTTTTTGTTCAATTTAAATTATTTGTGGGCTAAAGAAAAATCTACACGTTCATTAAATTATTTTTTGTAGTAACAGAATTTTTTTAAATTAACATTTGGATTGTATTTATAAGTGTATAAGCAGTCTATTTTAAAATGCCTAATGCAATTTGAAAAAAAAACCAAAAAACAAAAAAAAAAAAAAAACAAGAAAGAAAAATCATGCAGAACGCATTGATTAGTAACACTTTCCAACTGTACGCAATTGTTGTATCGAATAACTTTTAATATTCTTTGCTTACGTTATCGCACAACAGACAGAAGGACTGAAAAACATACAGACAGACAAATTGATCTTAAAATTACTCTTATGTATTTTGAAAAGTGTTAAAAAGGCTTAACGCAAAAGAAAATGCAGCGGTTAGATTATAATTACATCTTTTAAACTCTCTGAATATTTTACTGTAGCCCTGTAATTCTGAAAGTTAATCACATCATATTCTATACAAAACAATATTTTAAAATATTAATAATACATGTCAATGTTTTTATGATTTTTATAGTAGAAATTTTGCTAAATATAACTTTTAAAAAATTCTGTCCTAAAACGTAATACATTGGCATTTTTTGTATTGTTGTTGTTGTTGTCCCTGTAAACAAACTAGTTATACAGGACCTATTAATGACATTTTAAATAGGGAACATTCCATAGGGAACTTGAGTGTATCATTTTTTAAAAATTCTCAAAATATTCACGGATGATAACAGCCGGAGACAAACAGACAGAAAGGTAGACAATCGTACAGACAGATGCACAAATTGAAATCATATTCCCACTAAAATTATAAGAAAGTGTAAAAACGCTCATGTAAACAAAAGTGCAATTCCAGCAAATTTTTATTAATAGCTCTTAATGTAGCTGATTATTATTGTGTGCCCTGTAAATCTAATGCTAACCATACTATATTACATAGAAGGCACTCTTTTGTGCATAGAAATAATATATTTCAATTGCATTAAGCTTTGTGGAAAATAAAATTATTAAAATTTGGTTTATAAAAAAACTCTCATACAATGTTTTGGAGTACTTTCAAGTGGCCCTGTACACAAACCAGTTAGAAATGTACTCTATTTTACATAGGAAACATCCGATAGGGAATTGAAAAACATATTAAAATTTCATTAAAAATTCTATACATTAAAGGTATTAAAATAGGTTTGTAGAAACTCCTCTCATAGAACACAATGCTTTCAAATAATTTTGGGTGTCCCTGTACACAAACCAGAAGAGGTAGTCACTTTTTTTTCAATAGGGAACATCCGATAGTGAACTTGAATAAAATATATCGGTTTAAAGAAATTCCATAAATATTTACGGGAATTAGAACGCAGAAAAACAGAGAGACAGATAGACGGACAGAAGAACAGTCAGACATATACGCAAATTGAAATTATATTCACAATAAAAAAACGATAGAAAGTGTCAAAGACGCTTGATGGAAACGAAAGTACAATTCTAGCAATTTTTTATTAATAGCTCTTAATATAACTGAATATTTTTGTGTCACCCTGCAAATCTAATGGTAACCATGCTGTATTCTATGCAAAGCATTCTTTTGTGCATATAAATAACATAATTCAATTTCCTAAAACTTCGTGGAAAGTAAAGTTATTACAATTTGATTTATAGAAATATCTCACAAAGAACGCAAAGCTTTGGAGTACTTTTGAGTGTCTCTGTACATAAAATAGTGGTTGTATGTAATCTATTTTATATAGGAAAAATCCAATAGGGAACTTGAATAACATATTTCAATTTCATGAAGATATTGTACAGTAAAGGTATGAAAATATGGTTTATAGAAATGCCTCTCATAGAGCGCAATGCTTTGAAATAATTTCGTGTATCCCTGTACACAAACCAGTAGAGGTATAAACTCCTTTTTCAATAGGGATCATCCGATAGTGAACGTGAATACCATATATCAGTTTCAAAAAATTCCATAAATATTTACGGGAGTTAGAGCGCGCGGGCAGACAGACAGACAGACGGACAGATACACAAATTGATATCATATTCACACTTAAAAAAATGTTAGAAAGTGTTAAAAACGCTTAATGTAAACGAAAGAAGAATTCTAGCAAATTTTTAATAATAGCTCTTAATATAACTGAATATTTTTGTGTCACCCTGCTAATCTAATGGTAACCATGCTGTATTCTATGCAAAGCATTTTTTTGTGCATATAAATAACATAATTGAATTTCCTAAAACTTCGTGGAAAGTAAAGTTATTACAATTTGATTTATAGAAATATCTCACAAAGAACGCAAAGCTTTGGAGTACTTTTGAGTGTCTCTGTACATAAAATAGTGGTTATATGTAATCTATTTTATATAGGAAACATCCAATAGGGAACTTGAATAACATATTTCAATTTCATGAAGATATTGTACAGTAAAGGTATGAAAATATGGTTTATAGAAATGCCTCTCATAGAACGCAATGCTTTAGAATACTTTTGAGTGTCTTGGTATATAAAACAGTATTGGTATTTAATGCATTTTATACAGGAAACATCCAATAGCGAACTGGAATAACATATTTCAATTTCATTAAGATATGTGTACAGTAAAGGTATGAAAATATGATTTATAGAAATACCTCTCATAGAACACAATGCTTTGAAATAATTTCGGGTGTCCCTGTACACAAATTAGTAGAGGTATAAACTCCATTTTCAAAAGAGAACATCCGATAGTGAACTTGAAAACATATATCAGTTTCAAGAAATTCCACGAATATTTGCGGGAATTAGAGCGCGGAGAGACAGACAGACGGACAGACAGACAGACAAACAGAAGTCATTAACACTTTTCAACCTTGTTGGGAAGTGTTAAAAAGTTAGAAAGTGTTAAAAACGCTTAATGTAAACGAAAGTACACTTTTAGCAAATATTTATTAATAGCTCTTTATATAACTGAATATTTTTATGTCACCTTGTTAATCTAATGTTAATCATGCTATATTCTATGCAAAACATTTTCTTTTGTGCTTATAAATAATACATTTCAATTTCATAAATCTTCGTGCAAAGTAAAGTTATTAAAATTTAGTTTATAGAAATATCTCCATAAAACGCACAATGCTTGAAATACTTTTGCGTGTCCCTGTACACAAATCAGTGGTGGTATTTACTCCATTTTATACAGAAAACAGCCAATAGTGAACTTGAATAACATATTTATATTTCATTAAGATTTGTGTACAGTAAGTGTATGAAAATATGGTTTATAGAAATGCCTGTCATAGAACACAATGCTTTGCAATATTTTAGGGGTCCCTGTACACAAACCAGTAGAGGTATAAACTCCATTTTCAACAGGGGACATCCGATAGTGAACTTGTATAACATATTTCAATTTCATTAAGATTTTTGTACAGTAAGGGTACGAAAATATGGCTTATAGAAATGCCTCTCATAGAGCACAATGCTTTGAAATACTTTTGTGTGTCCCTATACACAAATCAGTGGTGGTATTTGCTCCATTTTCAACAGGGAACATCCGATTTTGATTTGGTATAACATATTTCAATTTCATTAAGATTTTTGTACAGTAAGGGTATGAAAATATGGTTTATAGAAATGCCTGTCATAGAACACAATGCTTTGCAATATTTTAGGGGGTCCCTGTACACAAACCAGTAGAGGTATAAACTCCATTTTCAACAGGGAACATCCGATAGTGAACTTGTATAACATATTTCAATTTCATTAAGATTTTTGTACAGTAAGGCTATGAAAATATGGCTTATAGAAATGCCTCTCATAGAGCACAATGCTTTGAAATACTTTTGTGTGTCCCTATACACAAATCAGTGGTGGTATTTGCTCCATTTTCAACAGGGAACATCCGATTGTGAACTTGTATAACATATTTCAATTTCATTAAGATTTTTGTATAGTAAGGGTATGAAAATATGGTTTATAGAAATGCCTGTGATAGAACACAATGCTTTGCAATATTTTAGGGGGTCCCTGTACACAAACCAGTAGAGGTATAAACTCCATTTTCAACAGGGAACATTCGATAGTGAACTTGTATAACATGTTTTAATTTCATTAAGATTTTTGCACAGTAAAGGTATGAAAATATGGTTTATAGAAATGCCTCTTATAGAATACAATGCTTTGAAATATTTTAGGGGGTCCCTGTACACAAACCAGAAGAGGTATAAGCTCCATTTTCAACAGGGAACATCCGATAGTGAACTTGTATTACATATTTCAATTTCATTAAGATCTTTGTACAGTAAGGGTATGAAAATATGGTTTGTAGAAATGCCTCTCATAGAACGCAATGCTTTGAAATATTCTCGGGGGTCCCTGTACACAAACCAGTAGAGCTATAAACTCCATTTTCAATTGGGAACATCTGATAGTGAACTTGAATAAAATATATCAGTTTCAAGAAATTCCATAAATATTTACGGGAGTTAGAGCGCGGACAGACAGACGGACAGACAGACAGACAAACCGAAGTCATAAACACTTTTCAACCTTGTTGGAAAGTGTTAAAAAGAAAAGTATCATTTACATCTAAAAAAGATTGTGCCGTATTTTTGAGTGAGAAATAAAGTTTCTGCAATTTCATGCAAATGCATTTTATTAAATAAAATAATCATGTTCAACTCACTGAGCTGAAAAACAACTGTAGCAAATGCTTCCAGTATCTTTACACAGTGTTCGTGCGTGCCAGTTTTTCTACATTCATTTGCCGTACAGTGTCAAACCTTGCACGGCAGGTAGCATTTGTCGGGTCGTCTATTACTATTATACTCTTTAAAGAATTAAAATATAAAATTGTATTATCATGTTTAGTAAATTTTTGTTCGAACACACAACCTTTACACAATTTTACTTTGAAATATAAAGATATCAAATGCTTTCTGCCGTGCAACGCTCGGAAGACAAACCTTCCAAAAACGGCACGCAAAAACCGGTCTAGCATTTCCTCCAGTTGTTCTTCAGCTCAGTGGTTCAACTTCAGTTACATATTTTCAACGAGATACAAGCTTATGAACCCGCGTTTGTAAAAGTTCTTGTCCCTCGGACTAAATAAAATTGCCTAATGGTCTGCATGACATCATCACGGTTTCAGAACTGTTTATCATAAAATAGGTTATCTATGACCAAAAACAAGTGATAATCGGTTGGTTGGTTGGTTGGGTTTTACGTTGCACTAGTGCTGCGCAGATGGGCAATTGGCGACGATCTGGGACTCACCCCTAGAGGTGCTCCGGAGACATGCCATCGCAATTTTGATCCTCCACGAAAGGGATGGCTCTCCCGTTTCGGTGACCCCTAGAAGTACAATTTTTGATGGGAACATGGTGGACATTTCGGTCACGACGGATTTTACGTGCACCAGCCACCATTAGTGTACACGATGGTCTTTGTTCGGCTCGAGTACCGAACCCGCAATCTTCCAATTACGAGGCCGGCGCTCTACCGACTGGGCTACCGCGGCCCAGTGATAATCGGATAGAGTGATGTTCGAGAAGTAAGGAGGATGAGAAAAGGATGAGATAAAACCTCGCAACCAAAAGTGCTGATCATTTCCTATGTCGCTTTTTCCATGCAAGGTTTGGCTACAGCGCCTGAAATATACAGTGTGGAATATACGCTTATGATCGAATGTTTAAAATACTGCTAAAAAAATTAAGTTTCCCAGATGGCGCTGCGATCGAAGTTTTTGCTCAAATCGCAGAGCTGATTAACTTTTCCCAGCTTCGTTTGCTCAGTCACATGATCTAAGCTCATAATTAATTATAGGGAGATTTTCAAGCAATAAACTCGATCTCACTGACCTCTGGTGAGAAGCTTTATTTTTAAGTCACTGATTTGCTGGTCGCTTTCCACACTTTGTATTCTAGGCACTGTAGTTTGGCACTATTGAAGAAGAATCATATTCTTTTCCTCTTTACTTTAGCTGGATGCTTCTGATTCCCTTTGTAACTAAACGCCCTTTGTTCTGAACCCTTTGTAGCTGGAACAAGTACACATCAACTGTGATAGTTTTACCACACTCAAGCAATTTAAAGTGCACAATATATCCGTTGGTCCCCAAACACAGAGCAGTATCTTCTGTTGATAAATGTTTTGTTTAGGGGTAATTGCAACAAAACCAGGAAAGGACCAATGATGTTAACTTTTGCAATTACTGTATAACACCAATTTCTCGTCACATGTTACTAACTGGTTCAAAAATGCAGCTCTCGTGAGGCTTGACAGCAAAGGAGAGCAAGTAATGGTGAGCTACTGAACTTTTGCTTCTTTAGTCAAAACGGAAGAAACTCAATTTTGGAATTTCCAAACCTCCCCAAAGTTCTGCACAAGTAAACAAATGCTTTTCTTCGACACTTTAAACCCCAGTGAAAGTTCTTTGAATATTTGATGGGGATTACACTCGATGTATTTATTCTGCAGGGCTTCGTAAATAGTAGATGGAGTCCACATCGATACTTTTAATGGAGGTCCTATCTCCCAATGCAAATCGACTAACTGTTTTCACCCTATGCGCTCAAACACTGATGAAGCATATCTTTCTTGCACTTTTTGCAGCATTTCTGCCCAATTTTAGCTCATAAAGTAAACACGGCCGTAAAATATTCACTTTTCTTACAAACTGCACGAACTTTTTTGGATACCTGATGTATCGTATTTCAATAGGTTTTTCTTCTTCTTCTTCTTTTTTTTTTTTTTTTTTTTTTTTTTTTTTTTAACATGAAAATTATCTTTAAGATATGATTAGTAAGATAGAAATATAAAGTGCTTCCCTCCAACATTAATCAATCATTTATGTTCTAAATTTAAAAAAAAAGAAGATATGAATGTATATATTTTAAAGAATTTTGTTACAATTTTAGAAATTTTATTAATGAAAAAGCGCAATTTTAAATATGAACAGAAACTGTGTGCGTAGAAAAATTTAGTTCTAAAGGAAAGATGTTGTTAACTTTACAAATTTATTCATTAATACCCCCAATTAAACAAAGAACGGCGATATTAAAATATAAGGTTATTTTTATATTTAATTAAACATTATTTGTTATTTTCAATTTTCATACATTTTAATTTTTTTGTTTAGTATAGAAATCCTCAAAAACGACCCTTAGAAAAATTTGTAGGGAAAAAAATAAATAAATAAAAAAAGAAAGAAAGAAAGAAAGAAAGAAATTTTACCAAGACTAGGGAACATAAGTTATTGTGAACACCATGTGAATTCTTGGCATAATACAATCAATTAGCCCCACCCCCCACCCCCTTAAAAAAAAAAAAAAAAAAAAAAAAAAAAAAAAGGGGTAAATTTTACGTATTTTTGTGGAAGGAGTTCAGTTTAGTCAATTTTTATCAGACGTAAGCATGCAAACTGCGTAAAATGTTTTTTATTTTCACAATCGATTGTAACTTCAAATGATGAAGTATGAAAATGTAGGAAATTTTTATGTCTTCTCTTATAAATATATGTATGCGTATATATATATAAATTATTAAGTTTAAATTATGACAAGTGAAAATGAAAGTGGAATGTATAAACAACCAAAACAAATACTTTTAACAGCGTTAATAAACAAGAAAAGGGTTAATTTCAATACTATTTAAGCCAAAAATTCAACAAAGCTGTGTCTTCGTCATCAACAGCTGGGAACACAGCCATTAAAAAACTATGCAATCCTAACAGGTTTCTGATGGCATGCCAAGCTAGTATACTTCAAATTATGATCAAACAACAAATTAGTGTAACAAACTTGAAATTATAACAACTTTTCTTGTTTATTAACACTGTTAAAGAATTTGTTTTGGTTGTTTATACATTCCACTTTCATTTTCACTTATCATAGTTTAAATTTAATAATTTATCTTTTTGTATATAAATTCAGTGCTGCCTTATGCGCCTATATTATTCAAATTAAATTTTGTCATTTATTTTGAATTTAATATATATATATATAGATATAGATATATATTAAGTTTTTATCCGGAAAAAATAGTCTTATCGCCAACCCTCCCTTTTTTCTCTATTGTTCAGGAATTTGAGTTAAACGCTTTCATATCGTCTTTATCCAATAGAAAAAGTATCAGCTTACTAAAAATTATTAATTTTCAGTTTTTGATGGATTTACACGTTTTGAAAGGTTTTGAAAGGTTCTGAACACGTTTTAACCATTTTTAGAAAATGTCCGGCTGTAATTGTGTGTGTGTGTGAAATATATCTGCGAATTTTAGCTCAATAAATGATGTGCAGAAGTTCATAATGAGTAATATTTATTTACAGCTTGATATAAATTCATGGATTTCAACTTTTGACGTACATTGTTCAAAAGCCGGTGCGCTATCATCTATAAAATACATATATATATATATACAGTCGGTAGCAAAAGTATCCGAACAATAGCAAAAATTCATATGTAAAAAAAGTAGGGTTAATACTGTTTTGTTGAATAAATCCTTGCCCAATCATGTTCTTAGAAATAAGAACATGATTCGATAAGGATTTATTTAACAAAACAGCATTAACTCTATTTTTTTTTTTTTTTTTTTTTTTTTTTTTATAAAGGAAATTTTGCTAGTGTTCGGATACTTTTGTTACCGACTGTATATATTATTGTTTTTTTTTACAAGATATTTATTGATATTTTTAAAATATGCAAAATTTTTCAAAATAAATAAATAAATAAATAAATAATAATAAAAAAAAGTTATAAGCTGGTAAAGTGGGGGTTAAAAAAAGAGAGATTGCAGCACGATTACAACCATTCTGGTCATCTGAAACAAACAAACAAACAATAACAACAACAACAACAAAATTTTACTGTCGTCATTATAGCCACCACCTAAGAGAGAAAAAAAAAATCGGAAAATGCCGACTGTCTGAAAAAAAAAAAAAAAAAAAAAAAAAAAAATATATATATATATATATATATATATTTAATAGAAAAAATAAATAAACAAATAAAAAAGTGGTACAAAAGTGGTAGGCGCGATAGGAGTTTTTATTGAATCTTGGTATAAAATTTGAAGTAAATTTGTTAAATGGAATTTGAGATACCGTGTTGAAAAAAGTAGTTTTGAGCAAATCGTGTTTAAAGCAAAAAAGTTTTAGGCAGCCGCAGAAGTTTTAGTCATAGAACGGTGCAATATATTCATATATTCATATTTTGTTAAGCAAAAATTATTTTACGAATATGCAAAAAAAAAAAAAAAAAAAGATTTTTTAGAAATTTCAGATTAGAGTACCTCCTTAAGCATACCAAATGAGATATACTTGTAAAAAATCCAATAAAAGCACTTTTTTGTAATACGTATACATGCTAAAACATTGTAAAAGCTATTTAAAACTGAATATATTAATATTTGGAGATATAATAAACTGAAAAACGTCTGAGAAATAAGTTTTTTTTACCTAATATTATTCAATAATTTTTTTAGTGATTTTTATAAATTTGATTAGACGTTTCGTTTCATGTTCTACAAAGCATATTTATAACTTTAGATATTTAGAGTTAAATATAATGCGAAAGAGCTTCAAATAAAATCATAGAAATCAACATAATGCCAAAGTATTTTACAAAATTATATTTTTGTTTATGGAAGTTCTCTATGTAAAGACATTGCTTACATATTACCTTTTGCAAAATTTTCAGTTATTTAAAGTAAATAAGATACTATACAAACAATATTCCTGAACAAATAAGGTTAAAATATTTATTTTAATATTTATAGTCTTTATTTTTGACTAACATGTTTATCTTAGTGAATATTGCACTTTTAAGTTCTGTTTATCTTTATTCAAAATATATTCCTTATACAAAAAGAGGTGCATTATTTAAAAGTTCTTTTATTGAATAATCTTGTACTTGTTTATGATTTATATTTCGCTTTCTCTGTTAAAACGCCTTTCTTATGAAAACGAATAAAACGAAAGACTAAGGTGTTTTTAAGAACTATTTTGATTAAATTTGAAATAGCATGAATTCAAAATTTAAAGTACAATGATATGAGTAATGCACTAAACTGAAAAATAAAATAAATGAAATAAAAGTTTTGCCAATGCTTTTCATTTTTTTTTTTTCTGTTTGAAAACTCTAATATGTAAAATGATTTATTTAAACTTTAGGTGTAATATTGCTGCACTGAATTTTAAATTTCTGTTTGTTATAAAAGTTCAAAATGAAACAGAAGTAGATTTTAGGTGAGTAATAATTTGCTTATTAATCATTTATATTTTTATAAAATTACATCTCATGTAGAGACATCCTTAGTTCTAATGATTGTTTACAGTAAAAATTTTCTACATAATTCCTACAGCTCTTGCAAGTTTTTTGTCTCTATTCTACCTAAAGAATTCTCCATTAAAGTTATTTAAAAGTGGCGATTCTGAAACAAGTTTTTCTCCTTGTGTCGCTAATTTCCCATCTGCGCAGCACTGGTGTGGCGTGAAATCCAATCAGCCAACTTTTCTTGTAAAGATTTAAATTAATGCAAGTTCCTCAGCATGTTCCTCAACACAGATTAATGCATGGCCTCAACTGCTCCACAAAAATGGGTCTCCGTGGTGAACCAAATGAAGCTCGACTCTTCGTCTTCGGAATGTTTTCCTTTTAATTCATCTTTTGCATCTATTTCATATTTAATAACTGAAACCGAAATTGGTTTTTTATGTATATATAGTGTTGCTGTACTTTTTTGTTAAAAAATGGCTATGTCCTGATGATGCCCTGATGCTCAGGGCGAAAGGCCTTGACACGATGTGTATCTTTTAATGATTTTAATTAAATATTTTATACGTGTTTTACAGTGGATTCTGTTATAAATTGTCATTTATATTTTTGTTTTCTGATAAGGATTTTTCAAAATAAATAAACAAATCAGTAAATATGACTTCAATTTTATACAAAAAAAAAAAAAAAAAAAAAAAAAAAAAAAAAACCCTCAACATTCTAAATTTAATGCTCTTGAATTTCAATTAAATTCTCTAAGGTCAATTTTCATTAATTAGATATAATTAAATAATCGTTTGAAGAGAAATATAAAAGAAAGTCTAGAGAATAAAAGAGATTTATTCAAACACCGATGTGAAATTTTAGACAGAAAAAATTGGGTTACACGAAGTAATGAAGAAAAAATTGATTCTTAACATTTCCTTGAAGTAAGGGAAAGTTTCCGAAAACGTGTTAATTAAATTTATTCTAAATTTGTGTTTTCTGGCGTAAAGGAATTAATTCTCTATTTTTATTCCAAGACTTTGTTTCCATCGCTTACAATCATGTTTGAATTAAGAGACATTTGATTCAGAATATTGAAGTAATGATTGCCCAACACTTTTTAAAATGCAATCAGTTGCATAAAAATTATTATTCCTTAGTACACTTAGTTAAATGTTAATATTTTTTGTTAATTAAGTTTATTTCTCTATATGAAAAAGAAAATTATATAGTGGTACACTTAAATTATATACCATGAAAATTAAGAAAAATGATTGTTATAAGAAAAATTTACTACTTCTGCAACTGCCGTTCTTTAATATATCGTACCTTTTTCGTTTATTTGCCTTGTATGGGGAAAAAAATATTTCATATGAAAACATGAAACTTGGAAGTTTTGATTTAAAATGTTTAATATTACTAAAACAAACCGTTTATATGTCACTAAATTATTTTGGGTACACTGTTTGAAATTCTGTTAAAAAATATAGCATTTCAGCAACTTTTCTAAATAAAATGTCTATTTTCCAAAACTACAAAAATTTAGTACAAAATTACACGTCAATCTGCCAAAATAATTTTTTTTTCAGTAAACAGATAAAATCTGTAACTATCGATACCGATTTTATCTACTGGTAACATATATTTTTTGTTTTACATGTGCAAAACTCGGTATCAAAACAGGATTAGGAAGTGCTGAGTAACAACACATATTGTGTTTAAACTTAAAAACCTTCTATATACACTATAAAATTAATGTAAGCACTACCTGTTTCGGAAAGAGGTGGCATTTTTCTTTTCAGGTGCAAAAAATACGTGGAGGCAAAAGCAAGACGTAGTCTGTTATTCACCAATAACTTCAATTCCCGGTTGAACATAAAAATTTGAAAAGCGTATAAAGGCAGGGTGCAAATTTTCTGGAAATATTTCCGTGTTGTTTCTGCCATCTAGCTGTATAGTTATTTTCAGAATTTTTTAGATGAAAATAACCAACCAACGATTATATGAAATCCTTGACGCTAGATGGCAGAAATAGCGTGCCAAATTTTGCTGGAAAGCTGTACCCTGCCTTAAGATGCTTTTCGAGTTTTTGCATTGAACCGGGAATTGAAGTTAATGGTGAATACGACCATAAAAGTAGTCTTGCTTTTGCCTCAAAAGTAGTAACACGTGTTTTTGCATTTGAAGAAGATAGGTAGTGCTTACATTCATTTTATGGTGTTTGAAGAAGTTTTTAACTTTAAATATAGCATATATTGTGCTTCCGTGGCTGTCAGGTAACATCTTTGTCTATTATGCAGTGGATTCTGCGTTAGAACTATAAAACTTATTTAATGCGAGATTTTTTACAGCGTGCCCTACGATAAAAATTTGTTGTATTAGAATATTTTCTGTATTCCTCTGCTGCAGAAAATTTTATCAATGTATTTTTGCATAGCAAACGGATATTTTAGGACAATAGTGCTGCCTGAAATTTCCTGTAATACAACAGGTTTTTATTATTTATTTATTTATCTATTATTTTTGTTGTATAGTATATAACGTTCGGCTAAAACAACTCTGCTACAAATGTTTAATTGAATCAAAACTACACATAGCAACATATATTTTATAAAAACTTTTTATGAACTTTTAAGCGAATACAATATTCTCATTTTTTGATTTGCCGAAGAAGGGAATTCATTCAGAAGAGAGAGAGAGAGGGTGGAGGGGGAAGAGAGGGAGAGGGAGGAATGACAAAAAGGGGGGCGGAAAGAGGGTTTTTCTACCAATCGTAAAAGCTGTCAAAATCTAAAGTAATTAGATTTTGTATATTTAATTAGATTATATCTTTAAAGATATAATCTAATCTAATCTTCTATTAGATAATCTTCTAATCTTCTATTAGATAATATAATCTAATCTTATCTTCTATTAGATTGTATCTTTAATTAGATTTTGTATCTTTTGTATCTAATGTATCTTTATTAGAAATTCGTTACACACGCTTTTTAATTTATTGAGGATTCCAGTTGCTTGTCATCTCTACCGTTTTTGAGAAAATCAGATTTCTTCCAATCTTTTGCAGTTGGTGAAGTTGGCGAGAGTAGCTCTCAGGGACACATTCTCCATAGACTTGAACTGCTTACTTTTGTACGCGCTTTGACAATAAAGAAATGACCTATTTTTCGAGGCACTTGAAAGATGGTTATCGTGACAAGGTTTTAATTTTAGAATATTATAAAATATTAATAACATATTTAACGATAAATCTATATTGCTACACTGATACTTTTACATTAACTTTACTAGATTAAAATAATAATAATAATAATGATAAGTATTATTATTATTATTATTGTTATGAACAATCCATATTAATAAAATCAGAATTTTGTCTGTAAATTTCTCACAATAAAACATTTTGCGATATCTTCACGTTTCACACATTGTGAAAGCCAAAAATGACTGCAGAAAATTTTCTCTCTCTTTGTGTGTGCATGGTGTTGTTGTGTCTGTATGTCTGTAATGTTATTTTTGTCCGGGTATCATGAGAGAACGACCGAACGGAATTGAACGACACTTGACAGGAATATAGGTCTGTAGCCAACTTAAAATTATACCTATCAACTTTTGCGAAATTCCCTCCCGTTCCGCCTCTTGGACCTTGAAGGGCAAGAGGCAGAAACATGTTTGTAAGCACAACTAGGCTCCAAATTACTTCACGGTGAAGACATTGCGCATTGGAAGACTAGTCTTAAGTAAAAAAAAAAAAAAAAAAAAAAAAAAAAAAAAACCTTGTGATTTTGGAATTATCGATTTTTTAAGGGGGTTAGGGGAAAAATCGTTTTTTGGTGGGAAATTTTGCAAATTGCGTATTTTTGAGTAGAACTCTACCAAAAATGAACAAAGATGTTGATAACAACCATGCATCTTCTTTATGATACTTCCAAAAACCCATTTTTTTTTTGTGATTTTTGATTGTGGAGGCGGGATGTTACAAAGGGGCAAATTCGAGCCCCTTTTAGAGTTAAATTTGTCCTGGGAAATCTATGGGAGCTGCGGTCATGAATTTCAGTGCGTGAATTATTTGTATGTACCCGACACCTATGGTAACGGGATTTTACGAAATCTCCCTCTTTCCTCCTAGGGGGCAGGAAACAAAAACGTTTGTAAGTATAACTGGGTTCTAAATTACTTCACGGTGAAGAAAGTGCCCATTTGGGAGACTAGACTTGAGTACGAAAAAAAAAAAAAAAAATTCTGCGACCTTGAAATTTTTGATTTTTTTAAGGAGAATGAGGAAGAAAATTGATTTTTGGCGGGAAATTAAAACAATTCCGTATTTTGAAGTAGAAATCTACCAAAAATGGTACGAAGATGTTGGAAACAGCCATGCGTCTTCTTTAGAATATTTCCAAAACTTCATTTTTGGTTTTTGTGATTTTCGATTGGGGAGGGGGGTTACAAAGGGCCAAATTCGAGCCCCCATTAAGCGTTAAATTTGTCCTGGGAAATCTATGGGAGCTGCAGTCACGAATTTCGGTGCGTGGGCTATTTATATGTACCCAACACATATAGTAACGGGAGTTTACGAAATCCCCTCTTTTCTTTTGGGGGACAGGAGGCAAAAACGTTTGTAAGCATAACTGGGCTCCAAATTACTTCACGTTGAAGAAATTGCACATGTAGAGACAGACATGAGTGCAAAAAGAAAAGAAAATTCTGCGATTTTGGAATTTTTTACTCTTAAGGAGAGGAGGGAAAAATCAATTTTCGGGGGGAAATTTCGGTAATTCAGGATTTTTGAGTAGAATTCCACTAAAAATGGTACAAAGATTTTGAAAACAGCCGTACGTCTTCTTTAGTATATTTCCAGAAACCCATTTTTGGTTTGTTGAGATTTTCGATTTAGGGCGGGGGGTGGGTTACGAGGAGGCAAATTCGAGACTCCTTTCAGCGCTAAATTTGCCCTAGGAAATCTATGGGAGCTGTGCTCACGAATTTTGATGCATAAATTGATTATATGTATCCGATACCTGTTTTAATGGGATTTTATGAAATTTAATCTTTATTCCCCCCCTTTGGGTCTGGGGAGAATAACAAATATTCTTAGAATAGTGTTTTTTTGCTATGTCAATGTCGATTGGTTATGTGTACCCAATACAGACACTACAAAAAGATTTTGGCGAAATTACTTGACGGCGGAGGGGGGGGGGGGGAGCCAAAAACACGTTTTAAAGCTTAAATCTTTTTCATATTATCTAAGAAAAGCAATTTTTTATGTATCAGTCGGTTATAAGTATCGAACACGTAGTATAAAGAGATTTTGCGAAATTCCCTCTTTCCCGTCCTTTAAGAGAAGGGAAGGGGTAATAACACCTTTTCATACATAATTCTGCTCCAAATTATCTCAGGAAAGAGATTTTTGACGTGTAGGCAACATGCACTCTAAAAGGATTTTGCGAAATTACTCTCCCCCCACTCTTGGGGTAGGCGGGGCAAAATACACGGTTTCAAGTTTGAATATGCTTGAAATCAGAATGGCGAATTTTGGAGTTTGGGTGTCCATTAAGTTTACGTAGTATGCATTTTGGTGGGATTTCGCGAAATTTTTAATTTACCCGCGGGGAAGGGGGGCGTAAAAAGCGGGTATGTCGCTGACGAAGACAGCGGGGACCCGGACTCCTCACGTTTCGAACGGGAAAGCATCTACCAAACGCGATTGATTTCAGTGTTTTTTTTTTTCTTTTTTTTTTTTTATATATATATATATATATATATATTTTCAGATTTTATTAATAATGATTTGTAATTTTATGAATTCACTTAATTATAGTGTCCAGCGAAGCGGGCAAAGTCTGCTAGTCAATCATGAAAAACGGCAGTTTTTCGAGTGACGCAAGCGGAAGGACAAACGGACGGAAAGCTGCGAACTCATATATACGCCTAGTCTGACATCAAAGAGATTTGTAAAAGCCGACACTTAATATCTCAGCAAATATGTCATATTTTGTTCTGATATTTTTAAAATAATCTTTTATCGTCGGTCTTAATCTATCCTGAAAATTTTACGTTCCTACATGCAGTATGTTTTGAGATCTGAATCTCAATTTAAAGCCAAAAAGCGAAAATGTGTGGTGTACGCTGTAAGGATGTAATGGACCTAATCTCTAAAACTGCACGAACGATTTTAATTTAATTAATATATGTTGTTAATGGGATCTTTCTGAATCTAGTAACGTTTTTGTTTTTTTCAGGAAAACTCTTGTTTTTTGTAAAAGTTGCTTTGAAAATAGAACTATATTACTCCGCCAAAATGCATGCTTTTATTCGGCAAAAATGTCGTAATTCGGTTCTTACTTTCAAGACACGTTGGTTGGCTGACCAACGTGAATGCAGTCAATAAATTTTTGTTATGAAGAATATAATTTTAATTTTAAGATTTCCCATTTCGTCAAAAAAGTATTTAGATAATATTTAAAATAAATGAAGAATTTTTTAATTATAGATATTCTATTTCATCATTATTCATAATGAATTAAAAATATTTTTAAAGCGAAAACGTTTAATAAATCCCTCATGCACACAAATTTATACCATGGTCCATGGTCTTTGGAGCGCATGCGTACATTATACGGATGCGTACATCCTGTAGACGCTAAGCTAATTGCTTTCCCTGTATCCGTCCGCGCCGCGGTGTTTTTGTTTAATTTGTTGATTGGAAATTGGAATTAATACGAAATTTTGCATGATTTAGACAAATATTGCTAGTGCTCGGATACTTTTGCTGTGACCCACCGGTGTACCACGCCGGCGTGAACGTGTTAATCATAATTTTTATTAAAGAAATTAAAACAACACTGAGATATGAGAGCGAGAGTGTGAGCACATTTTTATTTTCAATGGGGAATTAAAATATTTATTCAAAAATTCCACCTACTTGCATGATTTAGTGGTAAGTGTTTTATAATTTTATATTCTTAAAACTTGCTTATAATTTTACGTATATGTAATTATAGGCTTCGTCTGATTGCACGGAAGTATTGTTATTTGTAAACAAACCATTGTTTACGTTTTTTATAGTCGCTTTTTTCGCAAAATGTTACTCAGTTTTCTGTAATATGATAATTAAACAAGTTTTCGAATTCTTTATTATGTTTATTATTACTTTAATTATGTTGTTATTATTGGTAATATGTCACCTTTTAGCTTAGCAATTTTTGGAAAAATAAATTTAAATGTTTTGATTAGAGATCCTAACTAATCGAGATACTAAGAGATACTTCGATTACAGTCCAAAATTTATTTATTGGAATAAAATAGCTGTATTATTCTTTTCAAAAAACAGATTACGAAAAACTTTATTTTTGAATGATACAGCCTTGTAAAACGAAGCAACAAAAATCCTATATATATATGATAACATGGGAAGGGAGAAAGGGAGCTATCTGACTGATGTACAGCCTTAATTAGATACATCACAAGTCTAATGTAATGGGTAATTGGGAAATGTTGTATGTACTGTATTAATACATTATTGTATTAATACTGTATTAATACAATACATACTGTATTAATACAATATTGTTAAATTTTAAATGAATTTGAATGTCTTAGTTGTGTATCATAATAATCATTTATAATGCTTTTGACGGATATAGCTAAGGTAGTATGAAAACTACTTTATATCAATGCCACGCGACCTGGAGAACCTGGAATAGTCAGGGAATTTGAAAATTGACTATAAAAGTCAGTGAAAAGAAAAATCTGCCAATGCACGGTCATTTCCCCTCCCCCACCCCCCCCTTTTTTTTTCTCCATTAGCTTCTGCTATTTTTTTTAAACACCCCCACCCTTCTCTTTTGCTCATGTAAGGAATTTCTTATCTCGCTTATAAGCGACAAATGCTATCATTATATGCAACTTTTGTCATATGTAAATTTTGTGTTTACAAGTGGGACGTTAATTATTTTGCCCTCAACACAGTCAATGCTCAATATACGGTTAGACTGAAATTTGTTTAGAATATACCTGGAAAACCTTTTAAAAGTCAGGGAATTTCATTCTCCTGTTTGAGTGGCAACCCTGTATCAAGCTTATACTGTACTCTACTCTAAATATAATAATGCAGCACAAGCAGTATAAAGAAAATAAGGCTAAGCTTTACTATAGGGTACCTGTTGCCGATTCATGATGCTGTGATGAGATTCAGTGTATCGACACTTTTTAATAGTAACTTTTTTGTATCGGTACTTCATTTAACTGTCTTGGAACTTTGTTTTTCTTTTTGTGCCAGCCGCGCGCGTGTGTTTATCGTAATGCGGCCCAGCTGAATGATTTTTCTTTTTTATGCGTTTTTGAGGTATAAAAATTAATTTTTTGAGTGTATTTTATTATTTTATTTTACTTTTTAATAAATGGAATTATTTAGGGGAAAAAAGTGTATTCTAGTAATTGATGCAGTATAGATTTTCATGCATTTTCTTATTCATGTGCCATGAATTAGGAGTATCCAGTGATGTTTTTTTTGTTTTAATATCGGGATAGTGACCACTGTAGTACAGATTTTTTATGCTTTTTCTGATTCATGTGCTATGACTTAGGGGTATCCAGTGATATTGTTTTAGTCTTAATATTGGGATACTGACCGCTGTAGCATGAATTTTCAGATTCGTGCATGACAAATTAGCTGCATCCAGTGATTTTATTTATTTTTTGTTTGTTTTGTGATTGCTTCTGTACAGATTTTCATGCATTTTCAGATTCATGCAAGGCTGTAATTTTGAAATTTTGGGGCAAATCTTCAAGTTATTTTAGATTATACATCATTTATAATGCTGAATTTTATGTGTTAAAGCTTGAAAGCTGTCTGAATTTTTTTTTTTTTTTTTGTGGTGAAATAGCTCAAATTTCTATTACTGTTTTAAATATTTTATTAATCTTTAAACTATGCTTAATTTATTTCAGTGAATTTCAAAACAAGCACCAGAGTGAAACAGTAATTTATTTTCTTAAAATGTATTTTTGATGTTTTGTAATGATTCAGAATATCGATTTGCAGTAATCGACTCATTCAGTGAGATGTACATCAGCAACAGCGATGGACGCCTTATAGTAAAGCTATTCCAAAAATAAGCTAAATAAAACTTATCAAAAGCTTTCTTACTTAGATTTCTTTTTCTTCTTCTTTTTTTCCCCCATAGCAGTTAATTGTACAAATGCATCTTAAAAATTAAACCCACTTTCAAGGCCTGCATTATTTATCATTAATAGATTGCTCACACTGTTTAGTGACAGTTTGTTTATAATTTCATTTCTTACCAAATTTATGCAACTGAAAACTATTTCCACAATTTGTCCGAAATCACAATATTTTTGAAAAAAGTTCATCCTGAATGAGGAATTTGCACACATGGGGGATTTGAACAAAATCCTATTCTTATGGTAGTTTTAGGCCCATAAATTTCAAAAATTTTATTAAAAATGCAAAAAAAGTTCTCATTAATTTAAAAAATAACTTTAAAATTAACCAAAAGTCACGTGACTTCAAAACGCTGCCTGACGTCACAGTTTATGATGCTTCAATGTTTACATTCTGTTAGCCTGGTTAGTAAGCAGCAATTTGTTTTAACTTTCGTAATTATTAATCGTTTATGTGATTTCTGAGCATTTCTTTTTCATCTTAGAATCATTCAATATCATTATCATCATTTTCAAATGTTTTCTTTTCATGGCGGTTGTCCAATGTTTTCGTTTCATAGGATCCTGTGGAACGCTAAAGAATAACTTTTGAGAAGCGTTAGCTGTTGTATTAGTGCAAAATGGTACAATACAAATAATACAATATTTATACTACAATTTTTTAATATCAGTCATTATTATATCATAGAAAACCTATTTCACTGATTCAAGAAGCAAAGCAAAGCATGAAATCAAATGTAAACAATGATTACTTTAGTTTGTTGTCATAAAGAGTGACGTCACGATATATTATACTGCGTTTTCTCTGTACAGTAAATAGTGCGATGTTAAAATTGTTATAAATCAGACATTAGATTTCAAATAAAGAAAATGTATGTATTTATTTTCTTACCTTTTCATTTTCTATTAGAATAAAATCCGAAAACGTGCAAATTGTCTATTGTGACTTTTTTGTGAAAGATTTTTTTTATTATTATTATTATAGAATTTAATGTAATTTTTTAGTATAAATGTGTGATCATGTTCTTTAATTATCATATTTTGGATAACTGTCTAGCATTTTGCATAAAAAGCGACTGTAGTGGAAACACTGGTTTGTTTATATTTGACAACATTTTTCTTCTTCATAACAGACGAAACATGTAATTACATTTTATGAAAAACTAATTGTAAGTTTTAAGAAAATAAAACTATATAGATATATCTTACCGCTAAGTCATGGAAGGAGGTGGAATATCCGTAGACATTAAATATAAACAACTCCTGCTGCCAGGGATCACTCTAGAGCGTTTTAGCGGTACGAGTTGCCACAGGGTTGGCATAATACTTACTGTGCAATGGTGTAACGGGTTTTATCAGTTTTTACCGCCTTCATTTATCTCAAACACTTTAAGGATATATTTTAAAGTTTTTAGTTCTCAATTTCTCAATGTATTATTTAATATTTACTATGAAATTCCTACTTCTGCAATTTCTAAAAACATTTAAAAAAGAAAATATTTCCTTGTTTATTTAGCTCTTATACCAGTTTATGTCATTTAGCATTGGTTCATATGATATTTAAAAAATAATAGCATAGTTTACATTGTACTGTTTAAAAAGACCTGCAGGCTCCAAAAAGCTTTTAAAAAATAATAGAAACATTTTAATTTAACTACATATAATCAGTTAAATACAATTCGAGGCTGCTGTCACTGCTTGTTTTAATGAATTGTACCCACTAAATGTAAAAAAAAGATAAAAAAATAAGTGAAAGTATTAAAATGGTAATGAAAATATGAATATTGTTAATGGGTAAAGTGTGAAAAAATTTTCTTGATTCAAATGATGTTTGCTAAACCTAAGTAAAAATTTTTTAGGATATCTTTTTTTTTTTATCTTCCCTAATTCCTTATTTTTTTTTAAAATTTTGATTAGAAACTATGAGTAAAGATTTTTTCTCTTAATACATTGCTTCAGTTATATGTCATATTTCCTATTAAATTATCCTTTTCCAAAATTATTTTATGTGTTCAATAGCGTGAGTAAAATTTTGCTTTATTTCAATACATTATTGTAGCTACAAAGTCAAAGTCTGAAGTTGAGTGGCTCATACTACCGCATTTATGATTGTTATACAATTACTTCTTATTATGAAGATATTATGTTGAATAAAAATGTTGGTAATAAATGCCTACATGGATTTTTTCTATAGAAATAGAATATTATTTATATTTTTATAATTTAATTAAAATGATTGATGGTGTGGATATTGTGCATATATATACACATACACATAATAAAAAACAAATGTTGTACAATAATGTATGAATACATAATAAAAATCAATTAAATCTTGATTTAAATAAAAAAAATCTATTTTTTTTTGAAAAAAATAAAAAAAATCAACAACCCTGTTTTGAAGTCAGATTTTCGAATAGTGTGCAACGATGTTAAAATTTATATTTTCAACGAATACACAATTTTGACTTTTAGATTCTGGAGAAAATTTTACAACTGGATACTAAATTTGAAGTAATTTAGTCAATATGCTTAGCAATTATACTTATTGGGACTTTTGAGTTTTTTAATTTTTTTTTTTTTTTTTTTTTTTCAATCTTAAATCTCTTGGTGATATTAGTTTTTTAAGTGTAGCTCAAAATCTACTTGACCAAAAGAACTGAAATTTCATAAAAGTATAATTAAAATAATTAGGAGCCAGTGAAATATTTGTTGTATAATACTTCTAATTTGCAATTTAAGATTTTTTACTTAAATAATTTCTAAATATTTATTTTTTAGATAATTTTATTTAAAAATTTTTAAATTGTAATCTACAATAATATTTTGGAAAAATAAATTTAAATGTTTTGATTAGAGATCCTAACTAATCGAGATACTAAGAGATACTTCGATTACAGTCCAAAATTTATTTATTGGAATAAAATAGCTGTATTATTCTTTTCAAAAAACAGATTACGAAAAACTTCATTTTTGAATGATACAGCCTTGTAAAACGAAGCAACAAAAATCCTATATATATATGATAACATGGGAAGGGAAAAGGGAGCTATCTGACTGATGTACAGCCTTAATTAGATACATCACAAGTCTAATGTAATGGGTAATTGGGAAATGTTGTATGTACTGTATTAATACATTATTGTATTAATACAATACATATTGTATTAATACAATATTGTTAAATTTTAAATGAATTTGAATGTCTTAGTTGACATTAGATTTCAAATAAAGAAAATGTATGTATTTATTTTCTTACCTTTTCATTTTCTATTAGAATAAAATCCGAAAACGTGCAAATTGTCTATTGTGACTTTTTTGTGAAAGATTTTTTTTATTATTATTATTATAGAATTTAATGTAATTTTTTAGTATAAATGTGTGATCATGTTCTTTAATTATCATATTTTGGATAACTGTCTAGCATTTTGCATAAAAAGCGACTGTAGTGGAAACACTGGTTTGTTTATATTTGACAACATTTTTGTTCTTCATAACAGACGAAACATGTAATTACATTTTATGAAAAACTAATTGTAAGTTTTAAGAAAATAAAACTATATAGATATATCTTACCGCTAAGTCATGGAAGGAGGTGGAATATCCGTAGACATTAAATATAAACAACTCCTGCTGCCAGGGATCACTCTAGAGCGTTTTAGCGGTACGAGTTGCCACAGGGTTGGCATAATACTTACTGTGCAATGGTGTAACGGGTTTTATCAGTTTTTACCGCCTTCATTTATCTCAAACACTTTAAGGATATATTTTAAAGTTTTTAGTTCTCAATTTCTCAATGTATTATTTAATATTTACTATGAAATTCCTACTTCTGCAATTTCTAAAAACATTTAAAAAAGAAAATATTTCCTTGTTTATTTAGCTCTTATACCAGTTTATGTCATTTAGCATTGGCTCATATGATATTTAAAAAATAATAGCATAGTTTACATTGTACTGTTTAAAAAGCCCTGCAGGCTCCAAAAAGTTTTTAAAAAATAATAGAAACATTTTAATTTAACTACATATAATCAGTTAAATACAATTCGAGGCTGCTGTCACTGCTTGTTTTAATGAATTGTACCCACTAAATGTAAAAAAAAAGATAAAAAAATAAGTGAAAGTATTAAAATGGTAATGAAAATATGAATATTGTTAATGGGTAAAGTGTGAAAAAATTTTCTTGATTCAAATGATGTTTGCTAAACCTAAGTAAAAATTTTTTAGGATATCTTTTTTTTTTTTTTTTTTTTTTTTTTATCTTCCCTAATTCCTTATTTTTTTTTTTAAATTTTGATTAGAAACTACGAGTAAAGATTTTTTTCTCTTAATACATTGCTTCAGTTATATGTCATATTTCCTATTAAATTATCCTTTTCCAAAATTATTTTATGTGTTCAGTAGCGTGAGTAAAATTTTGCTTTATTTCAATACATTATTGTAGCTACAAAGTCAAAGTCTGAAGTTGAGTGGCTCATACTACCGCATTTATGATTGTTATACAATTACTTCTCATTATGAAGATATTATGTTGAATAAAAATGTTGGTAATAAATGCCTACATGGATTTTTTCTATAGAAATAGAATATTATTTATATTTTTATAATTTAAGTAAAATGATTGATGGTGTGGATATTGTGCATATATATACACATACACATAATAAAAAACAAATGTTGTACAATAATGTATGAATACATAATAAAAATCAATTAAATCTTGATTTAAATAAAAAAAATCTATTTTTTTTTGAAAAAAATAAAAAAAATCAACAACCCTGTTTTGAAGTCAGATTTTCGAATAGTGTGCAACGATGTTAAAATTTATATTTTCAACGAATACACAATTTTGACTTTTAGATTCTGCAGAAAATTTTACAACTGGATACTAAATTTGAAGTAATTTAGTCAATATGCTTAGCAATTATACTTATTGGGACTTTTGAGTTTTTTAATTTTTTTTTTTTTCAATCTTAAATCTCTTGGTGATATTAGTTTTTTAAGTGTAGCTCAAAATCTACTTGACCAAAAGAACTGAAATTTCATAAAAGTATAATTAAAATAATTAGGAGCCAGTGAAATATTTGTTGTATAATACTTCTAATTTGCAATTTAAGAATTTTTACTTAAATAATTTCTAAATATTTATTTTTTAGATAATTTTATTTAAAAATTTTTAAATTGTAATCTACAATAATATTTTGGAAAAATAAATTTAAATGTTTTGATTAGAGATCCTAACTAATCGAGATACTAAGAGATACTTCGATTACAGTCCAAAATTTATTTATTGGAATAAAATAGCTGTATTATTCTTTTCAAAAAACAGATTACGAAAAACTTTATTTTTGAATGATACAGCCTTGTAAAATGAAGCAACAAAAATCCTATATATATATGATAACATGGGAAGGGAGAAAGGGAGCTATCTGACTGATGTACAGCCTTAATTAGATACATCACAAGTCTAATGTAATGGGTAATTGGGAAATGTTGTATGTACTGTATTAATACATTATTGTATTAATACTGTATTAATACAATACATACTGTATTAATACAATATTGTTAAATTTTAAATGAATTTGAATGTCTTAGTTGACATTAGATTTCAAATAAAGAAAATGTATGTATTTATTTTCTTACCTTTTCATTTTCTATTAGAATAAAATCCGAAAACGTGCAAATTGTCTATTGTGACTTTTTTGTGAAAGATTTTTTTTATTATTATTTTTATAGAATTTAATGTAATTTTTTAGTATAAATGTGTGATCATGTTCTTTAATTATCATATTTTGGATAACTGTCTAGCATTTTGCATAAAAAGCGACTGTAGTGGAAACACTGGTTTGTTTATATTTGACAACATTTTTGTTCTTCATAACAGACGAAACATGTAATTACATTTTATGAAAAACTAATTGTAAGTTTTAAGAAAATAAAACTATATAGATATATCTTACCGCTAAGTCATGGAAGGAGGTGGAATATCCGTAGACATTAAATATAAACAACTCCTGCTGCCAGGGATCACTCTAGAGCGTTTTAGCGGTACGAGTTGCCACAGGGTTGGCATAATACATACTGTGCAATGGTGTAACGGGTTTTATCAGTTTTTACCGCCTTCATTTATCTCAAACACTTTAAGGATATATTTTAAAGTTTTTAGTTCTCAATTTCTCAATGTATTATTTAATATTTACTATGAAATTCCTACTTCTGCAATTTCTAAAAACATTTAAAAAAGAAAATATTTCCTTGTTTATTTAGCTCTTATACCAGTTTATGTCATTTAGCATTGGCTCATATGATATTTAAAAAATAATAGCATAGTTTACATTGTACTGTTTAAAAAGCCCTGCAGGCTCCAAAAAGTTTTTAAAAAATAATAGAAACATTTTAATTTAACTACATATAATCAGTTAATTACAATTCGAGGCTGCTGTCACTGCTTGTTTTAATGAATTGTACCCACTAAATGTAAAAAAAAAGATAAAAAAATAAGTGAAAGTATTAAAATGGTAATGAAAATATGAATATTGTTAATGGGTAAAGTGTGAAAAAATTTTCTTGATTCAAATGATGTTTGCTAAACCTAAGTAAAAATTTTTTAGGATATCTTTTTTTTTTTTTTTTTTTTTTTTTTTTATCTTCCCTAATTCCTTATTTTTTTTTTAAATTTTGATTAGAAACTACGAGTAAAGATTTTTTTCTCTTAATACATTGCTTCAGTTATATGTCATATTTCCTATTAAATTATCCTTTTCCAAAATTATTTTATGTGTTCAGTAGCGTGAGTAAAATTTTGCTTTATTTCAATACATTATTGTAGCTACAAAGTCAAAGTCTGAAGTTGAGTGGCTCATACTACCGCATTTATGATTGTTATACAATTACTTCTTATTATGAAGATATTATGTTGAATAAAAATGTTGGTAATAAATGCCTACATGGATTTTTTCTATAGAAATAGAATATTATTTATATTTTTATAATTTAAGTAAAATGATTGATGGTGTGGATATTGTGCATATATATACACATACACATAATAAAAAACAAATGTTGTACAATAATGTATGAATACATAATAAAAATCAATTAAATCTTGATTTAAATAAAAAAAATCTATTTTTTTTTGAAAAAAATAAAAAAAATCAACAACCCTGTTTTGAAGTCAGATTTTCGAATAGTGTGCAACGATGTTAAAATTTATATTTTCAACGAATACACAATTTTGACTTTTAGATTCTGGAGAAAATTTTACAACTGGATACTAAATTTGAAGTAATTTAGTCAATATGCTTAGCAATTATACTTATTGGGACTTTTGAGTTTTTTAATTTTTTTTTTTTTTTTTTTTTTTTCAATCTTAAATCTCTTGGTGATATTAGTTTTTTAAGTGTAGCTCAAAATCTACTTGACCAAAAGAACTGAAATTTCATAAAAGTATAATTAAAATAATTAGGAGCCAGTGAAATATTTGTTGTATAATACTTCTAATTTGCAATTTAAGATTTTTTACTTAAATAATTTCTAAATATTTATTTTTTAGATAATTTTATTTAAAAATTTTTAAATTGTAATCTACAATAATATTTTTAAGTTATTGCAGGCTTTAAATATGTAGATTCCCTAAGAATTTCCCCCCATAAATAATTAAATTACACAGTCTATAAGGAATGGTAGGTATCTATTTTTCTCTTTCGATATTTGCTCAATCTGTTACATATAGGTATCATCTTTTTTTTTTTTTTTTTAAGGTCTATACATTATTATTAAAAAAAAAACAAAAAAAAAACTGCACAACATATGCAAAAATAAATGTGAAATTAACAATATTTATACATATAGTCACAACCACTTGTTAAAATATGCTATAATTTCACCAGTTATCGATAAAATTCACATTTTTCAAGTCTGATTTCCAAAATTCGCGATAATTTTACGATTGATTGCCAAAATGCATAATTTTTTTCATAGCTAATTAATAAAATTTCTGCGTTTTTTAAGTTAAATTCCCAAATACTCAATTATTTCGTCGATAATAGACGTAATTTGCACTTTGTTCTCAAAGCTGAATGCTGAAATACACAATAATTTTGCAGCTGATTTCGGAAATACGGGATTATTTTCACCGCTAACTATGGTGTCAATTTTTATATTTAAAATTTACATTTAATTCCCAAATACCACTATTATATCTCTGCTAACTAATAAAATTCACGATTTCTTTTTTTTTTTTTTTTCCTATAGCTGTTCCTGAAATTCACGATATTTTTGTGGTTGATTGCTGAAACCTTGTATTATTTTGCGCCTAATCGATGAAATTCATATTCTTTATAAAGTTTAATCTCCAAATACTCAATTATTTCGTTGCTAATCTATGAAATTTATGCTTTTCTCAAAGCTGAATCCCGAAATATGCAATAATTTTGCAGCCTAATTTGGAAATACGGGATCATTTTACTATTAACTGTCAAAAATTTATGCTTAAGTGCAACTAATTGCTAAAATACGATATTATTTCGGCGTTAATCGATAAAATTTGAAATCTTTTCAAAGGTGATTTCTGAAATTCACGATGTTTTGTGGCTGATTATTGAAACACGCAATCATTTCGCCGTTGCTTAATAAGGTTATTTTAATCCTAATTGTTTGCTGAAATAGGCTTTATCTCTATGTTAATCAATGAAATTCGCCCTTTTTTACAAAGACAATATCCGATGTATGCAATAAATTTGCTGAAATATGGAATCAATCATTTACCGCTTATTTTTTAAAATTATGCAAGAGCAACTAATTGCTATTATAGACTATTATTTCACCCCAGTGGCAGAAACACCGTGACACGGTGACATAGTCGCGGACACAGAATAAATGCTTGCAGACAGTTTTTGTCTGCACTAATAAAACAATTAGTCCGTAACTTTCGAACACTCTTTGTCTGTCTCTGTACTAATAAAAAAATTGCCCACAACTTTCAGACAGTCTTTGTCTGCAATTTACGGACATTTTTCGCCTGCGACAATGCGCTACCGATGTATGACGTCTTAGATGCTCTCTGGTAGGAACTCTAGAGACCCCATATAGGTGCCTTGGTAGGAACCATGAACCTATAAAGCCCCTAAAACCCCTAATTATGTAGCTTCATGGTAGGAACACACAAAACAGTACTTAACAACGGCGACCTAAGGAGCCTATATCTCCCTTGATAGACAGCATATGTGTGTATTCTTTTCCCCTGTTACTAAGATTCTACGGGGACATAGAAAAGTGCTAATTTCTTTTAAAACTGCTCCAAAACTTCTCCTCCACTTCATAATTCACTTATAAAAATTTCTGTATCAAAACTAAAACTAATACTTTTGTTATTTATACTGTGTTGTGTCAAACATTGCTATAAATATTTAATTGAATGAGTTCAACTTATTATTTTATAATTGTTTATTACTATAGTTCTGTAGTAAAATTGCATTTGTGTATTGTTGCACGAGATCACCACTATTGTTAAGCTCTCTCCCCCAAAGATTGCTGCTATCAGCTTCAGGCTTTTTGAGTGTAAGCCATTCTCATCCCTGATTACAGGCAAATTTCGCAGACAGATTTTGAAATTTTAAAAGCCTGTCGCACACAGCTACAAAACTTTCTGCCACTGGAATTTCACTGCTAATTATTAAATTTTGTATGTTTTTAAAAAATGAATGCTGAGATATGAGATTATTTCACAAAACAATAATAAAATTACTTTTTTTTATTATTTATACATTGCAGAAATACGCAATACGAAAGTCTATCTACAATACGGGATCGTTTCACCGATAACATTTACTTTTAATCTTTCAAAGTACGAAATAAGCTGTTAATTCATTACAAAACAACATAATATTCTTGCAGTGAATTATCGAAATCCCCAGTGGCAGAAAGTTTTGTAGCTGTCTGTGACAGGCTTTTAAAATTTCATAATCTGTCTGCAAAATTTGTGTTAATCAGTGATGAAAATGGCTTACACTCAAAAAGCCTGAAAGGTGATTGGGGGGGGGGGGGGTAACATCAGTGGTTATATCGTGCAACAATACACGAATACAATTTTACTGCAGGACAATATAGTATAAACAATTGTGTGTACTCATTCAATTCATCTCATTCAATTAAATATTTTATAGCAATGTTTGACACAACACAATATAGATAATTATAAATAATAAAAGTATTAGTTTTAGTTTTGATACAGAAGTTTTTTTTAAGTGAATTGTTATTCGAAAGTTGCAGACAAAAACTGTCCGCAAGCCGCTTTTCTGTGTCCGCAACTATGTCGCGGTGTTTCTGCCACTGTGTCGAAATCCATCGTTTCATGTCTTATTAACAAAATTTACCTTTATCATGGCTAATTGCTCAAATAGCGATTGTTTCTCTTTTTCACTAAATAAAGATAGGCAAATATTTTCACTGCTATAATGGACGAAATTCGTGCTATTTCTGAAAAGTGATATCACAGATGTTAAATACATATATTGAGTCAAAAATCAGCGAGATTTCTGCCTTTTTTTGGCGTATGTTTTCTGATTACATAATTTTTGCATCTGATTACCGAAATATATGCAATTTTCTCATCTTTTGAAATACTGAATCAATTTAAGTTGGACATTGAACTTATCACACAAATATCTTGGATGAATTTTGTTCCAACATTTATCTAGTTTCCAAGTTGCAGCCACTTGAAATCAGGCTGCTACTTGAAAATATGCCACAACGATAACTTTTAGAATACTAAACTGGTTCAGATCAAAGTTGGGGAGTGAATTTAATACAGTTTAAATATCTTGGAAAAGTTTGCTAGGCAACTAGCTCCACCATTTTGTTTCCAAGTGGCGGCCACTTAAAATTTTTTTATTACAATAACTTTTGTAATATGGAATCAGTTTGAATCGCATTTGCACAGTTGACATATCATTCAAATATCTTTGATAAGTTCACTGGGCATCTCAGTCACCCTGTTTTTTGTTTCTAAATGGTGGCCACTTGAAAATTATCACAATAACTTTTGAACCGATTTGCTTAAAACTCCATATGTAAATAGCCCTATGTTGTAATTAAAATTACACATTTATTTATTAACAAAAATTAAACAAAAATGTGTATAATTAAAATTACACATTTATTTATAGAAGGATATAAAACAAACACGTGTGTAATCTAAATATATATATATAAATACTTTATGTATGTATAATACAATTTAAAAAGTGATGTGTATATAAATATAGGCAAGTAAAAAGTGTTTCTTTTCTAACATGAGCGATGTAAAAACGGGAGGTCATCATTGTAAAATCGTAGGAGGTAGAATTGTAATTTATCTCTGATATGAATCTACCAGACAGTCAGGCGACGAGCGGAGAAAGCATTTGACACTAAACTACAAAAGCTCAAGAAAGTGGTTTATAGCAGCCATAAATGAGAAAAAAAGAGATGGAGGAGATTTCCAAGGACTGAAATTTATGAGAAAAAAAGAGATGGAGGAGATTTCCAAGGACTGAAATTTTCTAAGAAGAGCAGAGGGAATCAAGAGAAGGTACATTGGTTAAAAAAAACGACCACTAAAAAAAAGGGGGAAAGGTCCCATGTGTGGCAGAAAGCGGAGTCAAAATGGGCCTGTAAGTAAAATATACAAAAAATATCGTCAGATGATAAAAAATTTTTGGAAGGAAAAAACAAGCCATCAGCCCTGAATCAGCGGTTGGACCCTCGTCGATGCAGACCGGGGAAGCGGCCGGTAAGATTGCCGGAGCAGAAATCATCGAAGGAATAGGAGGCGATACGCTGAAAGGGAGATGCTTTCCGGAATTAAAGGTTGGATTCTCATAACCTCGACTGATGATGCCCTGAGTATTATAGTGAAACTTCTCAAAAAAGAGCCAAAGATGCTGGATGCCTAATTGCTGCATTAGTGTATATTGAACGCTCGTCGTCTGGTGAGTCTCTAATTTTAAATTATATTAAAAAAAGAAAATATTTAATTTTTAAATTTCATTTATTCTTCCTCCTAAACAAAAAAAAAAAAAAAAAAAAAAAAAAAAATGGCTGAGTCCCGCTTAAAGTGCTCACAAAAGGATATATTTAATTTTGATAAAGAATTTTATGTTTAAAATAAAAAAATGAATAAAGGATCATTGGTTAGAAATATTTAGTGTTTTTTTTTTATTATTATTGGTTTCTAGGTAAATTATTCTTATATTTTTTTATTGGTTTCTAATATATGATTCCAAGAAGACAGATTAAATAAATAGGAGAAAATTTTAGTATTCAAAATTTCATTTTATGACCCAGTAAAAAATTTAGTGAACTTGGGTGTTATTTAAAGTATAATTTAAATTATCATTTAGCTTATTATTTTTTTAGAAACAACGCAATGTGTCATACAGATGGGAGAGTATCTCTAAATAACAATTTCTCTCCAACACTGTAAATCAACCCAAAAAGCGATTTGGTGCCTATCCAGTTGAGGTCATAAAATGATATAATAAAAAGAAAAAAATAAATAAAATAAGATAAACTAATTTAGGAAAACTTTAAGGTGGACTCAGACAAAATAATAATATAAAAATATACTAAGCAGTTGCTTAAATAAAATTGGATAGATATAAATAAAGGAAATCATAGCATTATAATGTTATTGTATTTGTATATGAATAACTGATAAAAAATATATATAACGAGTAGATATGCAAATGTGTACATATAATATATATATAGATATAAATTACACTTTCATTAATAATGATAAGTAGAATATGAAAATAAATGAAATGTATTTGAAATAATTACAGTTGTAAATTTTGAAAAATTACTGGAAATATTTTATATGTACACATAAACAGCAAGATTGCTCAGAAAGGTTTCTTGAAAACAATTAATCTAATATTTTGTTTGTTTGATAATATTATTTTGGATGCCTGTATACATATAAAATTTGAATATTTTACTTTGAAGAAAGTAAATAGTTTCCTAAAATAAGGAATAATAATAATAATTGAACTAGAATAATCTAGCTAGTCAGTAAATATATGTATACAAGCATAATTTGTGTTAATGTCAATACATATAAGAATGATTTTTTAAGAGTTGATTTAAAGTAAAGATTAGAAAGTAGGGGATGTAAATGAAAAGTACTTATAAATTGAGAAATAAAGTTGCGAATAAGTGTGATACAAAAACTCAAAATCAGAAGAAAACGGTGGAAACAAAAACTGAGAAGGTAGTACCGGGTAAAATAAAAATGGAGAAAAAATTAACAGTGTCATTAGATACGCTATTAGTGGGTCTTCCACACTTCAGTGGGGACAGTCAGGCTAATATAGATAAATTTCTAGAATCATTTGAGACATTAACAAATGCGACAGAATTAGACGATGGAATTAAATTATTAATTTTAAAAAGTAAAATCAGCGGAAAAGCTAAGGAGAAAATAAACTTGGATGAGGATTTAATAAATGAGAATGTGTATGAGCAATTCAAACTTAAATTAAAAGAAAAATTTAAGAGCAAAGTAAATTTCTCAAAAGCTCAGGCGGATTTCATGAATATCAGGCAATCACCAAAACAAACTATAGAAGAATATGCAACGGAAATAATAAAAAAATCAAATGAATTTTTAAAAGGGTCTGGATTCGAAAACAAAGATGGGGCAAAAGAATTTGTAAACAGTTTAAAATTAAATAAATTTATTGAAGGCATGAGGGCAGACATAGCATTTGAGTTAAGAAAGGCAGATATAAAAGATTTTGAAAGTGCATTAAAAATGGCTAAGACCATTGAAAATGCAATGCAATTTAACGTGGAGGAAATAAATACTATAGAGAAAAAAAATAGCAACGAAACCGATATGTGTACATTATTATTAGAATTAACATCGAAACAAACTGAACAAATCAAACAATTAGAAAAAAAAATCGAAGAATTAGAAATAAGAAATAACAGATCAGAAAGTCAAGAGAGACAAAAACATGACAGCACAAGATTTTGTGCAATTTGCAAAACTAGATCACATAATACTGAACAATGCTGGTACAATACAAGAACTAATCCCAATATTGTAAACAATACAGTCCCTATAATACAAGAGAATGAAAATGCAGGGGTTAGAAACGTAAGATCAGACGAAAATAGATCTAGTAATACAAATTATGGAAATTTCGATAGGGGTACTAGAAATTATTTCAGAAGAAGTTCACATAGAAATTTTAGACAAAGGGGTACAAACCGCCCTGCTATAACGTTTCCAAGGCAGTCGGGAAACTAAATGAGGGGTTTACCAAGAGTAAAAATAATAATAACATAGTCCCTCGTAAATCCCTTAACATATCCAGGGGACTAAAAATGCATCAAAATAGCGATAAAAAATATGTGAATCAAACAGACAAGGAATTATACAGAAATTATTATGAAAAATATTATAAAGTACAGAGGCAGAGAACCGAGAAAGATAACAATTCACGCAGGTATAATAAAAACAAAAAGAAATCAAATGTAATTCATACACCAGATCGATATCTGTGCACAAAAAGATGGAAAAACACACAAGAGATTAAATATTTGACAAATATTGATCAAAATGATATAGGTAACTTACCCATCTTAGATTTGAATATAAATGGGGTACCTACACGAAATTTAATCGATACAGGCGCAACTTTAAATGCAATGTGTCCCAAAATATTTCAAAAAATCAAAGAAACAGGGATAAAAATTCAGTATTTGTCAAATAATGTAAACATACACACATTAAACAATCAGAGAATTAATTTCAAAAAATGCATTAAAATTACATTCAAAATTAAAGGGAAATTCGTGACAGGTGTATTTTATATATTGAACTTTAATTTTGATAAGACGTATAATGTAATATTAGGTTATGACTTTCTAAAAAGAAACAAAATGATAGTAGATTGTAAGGCAGGACATGTACTATTTAAAAACATGAAATTGGAATTAAATAAAACTCCAAACAACCAAGAAATTCCAAATCATATAAATACCATGCCAATAGAAACAAATACACACACATCACAGATGGAGGACAAAATACAATTCCCACAGTCAGGAGTGCATGATCAGGAACAGGAAGAAAATGGAAAAATTTATGGGTATTTTAAATGCTCAAAAGATCAGACAAAGTCAAAAAATAATGAAAATGAACTAATAAATTGGGAGGCATCTTCTAGTAAACAAATGATAGAATTAAATGAGAAAAATGAGCAAAACATTATAAGGCAGGATACGTTAAATCAAAATTATCACTTTGCAAGACTAATAAGAAAAATGGATGTTGCACCGAAACAAACAGTTTGGGCGGAAATAAAAGTTCCGAGAATATACCAACGCGAAACAATATTCCTTGAACCACACAGAAATAATTCGGGTACAAACATAAATTGCTCTATACATAAAATAGATAATGAAAATAAACTAAAAGTTCAAATTTCAAATACAAAGGACCACAAAATTACTTTGAATAAAAATATGAAACTGGCGAAAGTTACACAACAATTCATAATAACGGACAAAACAAAACCAAAGAGAGAAATTATTAACAATTTAAACATGGTAGATGTTAAACAAATAAGAAAAGCTGACTTAAAAAAGGTAGATTTTAATCTAAGTCATTTTGATTCAGTAACACAAAAAGAAATGCATGAAATATTAATGAAAAATTATGCGGCATTTTCCAAAAATTACAAGACACTAGGGCAAACATCATTAGTTACACCAATATTTAAATTAGCTCATAATTACCCCATTCAATTAAAACCGTATAAATTGGCTTATAATATGAAAGATGTTGCGAAAGAGGAGATAAATAAATTATTAGAGGCAAAAATTATTGAACCAACAAACTCGCATTATGCAGCCCCCGTAATTTTCGTAAAGAAAAAATGTAACTCAAAAACAAATGATCCCAAACACATTAAAGTGAGAGCAGCAGTAGATTACAGGGTCCTTAATGAAATCATAGAAGTTTCACCACATCCCATCCCAGATGCGAAAGAAATAATTCAGAGACTTAGTGGCAAAAAATACTATACTGTGATGGACTTTCACTCGGCATTCTTCCAAATTAATTTAAAAGAAGAAGACCGAGAAAAATTAGCATTCATTACGGAATTTGGTTGCTATCAGCCAACCAGATTAAATTTTGGTAATAAAATATCAACTATGACATTTGCTAAACTTATGGATAAGATTTTAGGTCACATAGATAAAAATAAAATTGGGTACTTCATCGATGACATTATTTTAGGAACAGACTTAATAGAAGATATGAAAAAATTAATGCAGGAAGTTTTAGACATTTTAATAAAAAACAATCTAACTATTGACCCGCAAAAGATGCAAATATGTAAAAATGAGATAGAGTTCTTAGGGTATAAAATCAATGAACATGGTTATTCACCTTCGGAGGGAAATTTAAACAAAGTAAAAAAATTAATGAGACCAAACAATAAAAAAGGTATCTTACAACTGTTAGGGTTTTCGAACTATTTCAGAACATTGATAAAAAATTACAACGACATAATAGATCCATTATTACAACTTACAAGAAAAGACATAAAATTTAAATGGGGTGAGGAACAAGAGAAAGCATTTATAAATTTACAAACCGCGTTATTAAATGAACCAACTCTAAGAGCTCCAGATATGAACAAAGAATTTTATTTGATCACGGATGCTTCAAAATACGCAATATCGGCGATTTTGGCACAAAAAGAGAATGGAATCTTGCATCCGATTGAATATTATGGTAGGAAATTAAAAAATTCAGAAAAAAATTATCCAGCCATGAAACAAGAGTTACTAGCAATACATGAATCAGTATTAAATTATAAAAACTTACTGTTAGGAAAAAAGATATTTTTGTTAACAGATGCGAAGGCGTTAACATATTTTATTAATTTGGAGAAACAGCCTGACATAATTTCGAGATGGCTTTTAGATCTCCAAGAATTTGACATAACAGTAGAACATATATCAGGATCACAGAATCCGAGTGATTTTTTAAGTAGGCACATAGCAAACATAACGCATGAAGATCAAGAGAATGAAATGTATTTATTTAAAGCCGAAAAAGAGTTGTCAGAAGAAAACATTTTAAATGAACAAAAAAAATGCGACAAAATACAAAAAATAGTAGCATGTTTAAAATCAAAGAGAAATAATAAATACAAAAGAAAATACTCTTTATTAGAAAATGATCTATTAGTATTGAAACATTCAAATAATGCTACGGAAAATAAGCAAAATATTATCATAGCTCCACATAGTTTAAGAGAGAAAATCATAAATACCGCGCATTCCCCACACTTCGGTTTTGAGAAAACATATCAAATGATTAAAAATAGATTTTACTGGATTGGGATGTACCAAACAGTAAAATATTTTTGTAGGAGATGTATTCCATGTAACTCTTACAAACCGCATCAAACAATAAAACTTCCGTTACAAGTAATGAATAAGAACTATGCATGTGGCCAAGCATTAAATATTGATATTGTTGGAAAATTAGTACCAACGCTAAAACAGAACAAATTTCTTTTAACAATTATTTGTGCATTTTCTAGGTTCTTAGAAGTAATACCGCTAAAAAATACCAATGCAACTACCATCATAAATGCGCTGCTAGAATATTTCGGAAAATATGGGCTATGCCAGTATATAAATTTAGACAATGCGCCTTATTTTAGAGGCAAAGAATTTACAGACTTCGCTAAGAATCTAAATATAACATTGCGTTATTCGAGCATTTACAAACCCAGTAGTAATGGTACGATTGAGAAAGCACATTTAATTTTAAAAAATTCCATCTCAGCCATGTGTCAGGAAACTTTTGATTGGGACACGAGAATAAATTTTTTTAAGTTAAACTATAATATGTCGAAACATCGAGCAACGGGATACGAACCCGCGGTGTTATTTTTTGGGAGAAAATTAAAAACTCCATTTCTAGATTGCAATGACAGAAATAAGGAAACCCCTTCCCAATATATATCAAAAATAAAAGAGCATATGCATCAGGCGAGAGCAAATGCATTGCTGAATATGAAAAAAATCTCAGAAGAGTACAATAGAAATAAAAGTATAAATCATAAGGAATTGGAGATAGGTGATGAAGTCTATCTTAAATCACTAAGAAAGAATAGAAAATTAGGTAACAGGTTTGACGGACCATTTTTTATAGAAAGAAAGTTCAGAAACTCGAATTACTTGATACGAGAAAAAGAGGGAAATAGAAGTTTAAAAATTCATATTTCAAAAATATTTAAAGTACCACCAGAAAAAGAAAATTAAAATAACCAGCTAAAGGATATAGGAAGGATCAACGTCAAATAATAGAACAGATAAAAAAAAAAAAAAAACACTAATAATAATAGATAGTAAAATAGTGTGGTTAGTTGAGACATACATAATTTTATTGTTGTAGAGGGGTGCTTCAGATTTTAACTGGTAACTGTTTGAAGCTGGTCTTCAAACAGAGAAATTAATATTTATGGCGGGGCCCCTTTATTAAGCTATAGATGTTCTTTTCTCCTTGCCAGTGAAGAATTTTGAATGTGGCCTTGATAACAATAATAAAAAAGTTTAATAGTAATAAGAATTGTAATAAAGCTAACATTAGAATGTATACAAAAATGTATCAAGTTGCGAGTGTGCAGATAATAATAATAATAATAGTGATAAAGTTATTATTGCATTTTGGCTGGAAAAACATAGAAATTGGAGTAGAATAAATCAATAACAGCTGTAATAATAGAGAAATGAACGTGAATTACATTGAGAATAAATAGAATGTAAGATAGAGATTGGATGAAGGCTCTAAAACGGGGATAGGAATTTTCTTCTTAAACACTAGAGGTTAAAAATAACAAAAAAAAAAAATCCCAAGCACGACAAAAAAAAAAAAAAAACAAAAAAAAACACGGGTTTTACACTGTAACATTAAGTAGATAAGGAGTTTTTAGATAAACTGTGTATAAAATAAAATAAAACGAACGAAGAAATAAATAAATAAAAGTTGTGTACAGAATGTTGAAATATGCAAATAATCCAGAAAAATAACATAATAGTATATATATAAACTGTGTGTGAAATGCTATGATTTTGTTTATTTATATTTATGTATAGATATATATAATAAAAAAAAAAACTTTTAAGAAAAACATTTTTAAAATAAAGAAAAATATTTTCTTTTTTTGGGAGGAGACTCACCCAAAAACAATTAATAATAAGATGTGCTCAACAGCAACAAACAGATATAAATATATATAAAAATTACAAAAATATGTGTAGACTTTTTAGAAACAGAATGATCAAAAATGAAATATTATGTTTATCTATTATATTTTATGTCTCTGTAGGAATATACACAGAGACATAAAACAAGGACAAAATGAAGTGAACTCTTACATTAAAATTTTTTGTTTTCGAAAACAAATACGAATGAACATTTAAAGTGCTATGGACTGAAAGAATGGACAATACTTATTCTGTTTTCTTCATATCTAAGTATCATATGAGTATTAGTATTTTGTTTGTGTGTATTTTTGTATTTTATTTTATAGGTCAAAAATGATGTAACAAAGGCTTATATATATATATTTTTTTTTTGTAGAAAAGGGGGATATAAATGTTGTAATTAAAATTACACATTTATTTATTAACAAAAATTAAACAAAAATGTGTATAATTAAAATTACACATTTATTTATAGAAGGATATAAAACAAACACGTGTGTAATCTAAATATATATATATAAATACTTTATGTATGTATAATACAATTTAAAAAGTGATGTGTATATAAATATAGGCAAGTAAAAAGTATTTCTTTTCTAACATGAGCGATGTAAAAACGGGAGGTCATCATTGTAAAATCGTAGGAGGTAGAATTGTAATGTATCTCTGATATGAATCTACCAGACAGTCAGGCGACGAGCGGAGAAAGCATTTGACACTAAACTACAAAAGCTCAAGAAAGTGGTTTATAGCAGCCATAAATGAGAAAAAAAGAGATGGAGGAGATTTCCAAGGACTGAAATTTATGAGAAAAAAAGAGATGGAGGAGATTTCCAAGGACTGAAATTTTCTAAGAAGAGCAGAGGGAATCAAGAGAAGGTACATTGGTTAAAAAAAACGACCACTAAAAAAAAGGGGGAAAGGTCCCATGTGTGGCAGAAAGCGGAGTCAAAATGGGCCTGTAAGTAAAATATACAAAAAATATCGTCAGATGATAAAAAATTTTTGGAAGGAAAAAACAAGCCATCAGCCCTGAATCAGCGGTTGGACCCTCGTCGATGCAGACCGGGGAAGCGGCCGGTAAGATTGCCGGAGCAGAAATCATCGAAGGAATAGGAGGCGATACGCTGAAAGGGAGATGCTTTCCGGAATTAAAGGTTGGATTCTCATAACCTCGACTGATGATGCCCTGAGTATTATAGTGAAACTTCTCAAAAAAGAGCCAAAGATGCTGGATGCCTAATTGCTGCATTAGTGTATATTGAACGCTCGTCGTCTGGTGAGTCTCTAATTTTAAATTATATTAAAAAAAGAAAATATTTAATTTTTAAATTTCATTTATTCTTCCTCCTAAACAAAAAAAAAAAAAAAAAAAAATGGCTGAGTCCCGCTTAAAGTGTTCACAAAAGGATATATTTAATTTTGATAAAGAATTTTATGTTTAAAATAAAAAAATGAATAAAGGATCATTGGTTAGAAATATTTAGTGTTTTTTTTTTTTTATTATTATTGGTTTCTAGGTAAATTATTCTTATATTTTTTTATTGGTTTCTAATATATGATTCCAAGAAGACAGATTAAATAAATAGGAGAAAATTTTAGTATTCAAAATTTCATTTTATGACCCAGTAAAAAATTTAGTGAACTTGGGTGTTATTTAAAGTATAATTTAAATTATCATTTAGCTTATTATTTTTTTAGAAACAACGCAATGTGTCATACAGATGGGAGAGTATCTCTAAATAACAATTTCTCTCCAACACCCTATTTAATAAATCCACCAAGTTCATTAATAAATTGTAGCTGCCATTTTGAAAAAAAATGGTGGCATCTTCATAAGAAAAGATAAATCAACCTAACCTTCCTATGAGCCGGAACGACTTGTTTTAATTTTTTCATCAATAACCTCTAAAAAGTAATGATATCAGTACAAAAACCCTTAACGGGTTAAAAGTTTGTGACGCAGCTACTTTATCACTATAAGAATTTGAAATATGGGTCTTAAAAATAATGATATCAAGTTTTAAGTGACGCTCTTCTATTAGTTAAAATATACATAGATTTTCTTATTTGATCATTCGCTTTTTTCTTTTATTTATATTTACAATGCAAACATAGTATTTTTAACTTCAAGATAAGACAAATATATAAAATATACTCACTGATGCTTTTTCATTTTCATTTCAATTTCAAAATAACAGTTTATAAAGGAATGATATAAAAATTCCAGTCACGCCTCGGTGTCATTTTAAAAGATTTGTTTTTAGATTCCATTAAAATTACCTTTGTTTTGTCTAATAAAGTATATTTACACATTGAAACAGTGCTTTTAATTTTCAAATATACTGTCAAATAATCACACTTTCACTGAGTTTGCATTATAAATTGAAATTATTTATTTCAATAAATTGATTTGTCTTTTGCGTCACGCTATCCAAAACTGCAAGTAAAATTTGTGCAAATGTTTTCTTTGCATCACACTATCTCTTTGCACAAACAAATTTTGACTTAGTTGGATACTATGATACAAAGTAACATTTACATAAATTTTACTCACAGTTTTGGATAGTGTGACGCAAAAGACAAATCAATTTATTGAAATAAATAATTTCAATTTATAATGCAAACTCAGTGAAAGTGGGATTATTTGACAGTATATTTGAAAATTAAAAGCACTGTTTCAATGTGTAAATATACTTTATTAGACAAAACAAAGGTAATTTTAATGGAATCTAAAAACAAATCTTTTAAAATGACACCGAGGCGTGACTGGAATTTTTATATCATTCCTTTATAAACTGTTATTTTGAAATTGAAATGAAAATGAAAAAGCATCAGTGAGTATATTTTATATATTTGTCTTATCTTGAAGTTAAAAATACTATGTTTGCATTGTAAATATAAATAAAAGAAAAAAGCGAATGATCAAATAAGAAAATCTATGTATATTTTAACTAATAGAAGAGCGTCACTTAAAACTTGATATCATTATTTTTAAGACCCGTATTTCAAATTCTTATAGTGATAAAGTAGCTGCGTCACAAACTTTTAACCCGTTAAGGGTTTTTGTACTGATAATAATATAAAATTAAATTTTGTCTTATTTAAGCTAAAACGTTTAAAATTTTAAGATGTGAAACAATTTATTTTTCATTATACTTCCATTTCCAATAAATTCCATGCCTGTTCTCTAGATAGAAAAAAAAAAAAAAAAAAAAAAAAAAAAAAAAAAACTTTTCTGAGAATGTTTCATTTCTGCGTGTTTTGCATATCTTGTTTTGTATATGCACAGTTACTATTAATATTTATTAAGTTTCGTTATTGATTAAAGCAAAATTTGCATTGAATAGCGTTATTATTCAGCTTTCTTGTATTCTTAACTCTTGAAAATTGAGGAAAAGAAGTTAAGAAAATAAACTATGCAAATATATCAAGTAGTATAAAAAATAGGCAAATACATGCATCGTATTTAAATTTTTCTACATAGTAGAAATTTATTCCTGTATATAATTAGTTTCTAGAAGTCGTAGCAAATTTCGCTTAGTTATTCTCATGAAGGTTGTTTTTTACTTCGTAGAAATTCACGAAGAAACAAAAATTAAGCAGTAGCTCTTCTTTTGAATATTTCTGCTGATATTAGAATTCAGAAGATTTTTGTAAATGCGCTAAATCTTTGTTATGCATAACCTCTTGGGAAAATGCATGTACGGAGCTGAAAGAAAATTTCCGTTTATTTTTCTATTTGTGTTTGCGCAAGCACAATACTAAGATATCTTTTCGAAAAGTGTAAATTTAAATGAAAATCTCACAGAAAAAAAAAAAAAAAGAAATAACGGTGAAATATATGTAATGATTTACATAAATAGAGTAAATGTACAATGTTATTGCGAGATTTGATTACATTCGCACTTACATCGATAAATATTAAAGTCAACCTTTTTTGAATAGTTAAAAATTGACTTTTGACTTTTTTATGCTTAATTTTTTTCCCCTCGATTTAAAATTATACTGTTTTCTATGGAAAACATTTTTTTTTTTTTTTTTTTTTTTTTTTTTTAAACTATTAAAAGAGAATGTTATTCAAAAAATTCTCAAATATAGAAAATTAAAGTAACATAGTCTGAAAAGCTTTGAAGAGTAACAATTAAAAATTTATTTTGATTTTTTGGTATGATGTTATATTAATTATTGAAGATGGAGAAATAATCAGTATTCTTTAACCACATTTTTTACGACCGTGGAAGCCTCTGCGCAAGTGCGGATTGAACGAGTCCACTGTTAAAATAGGGGTGACTGAGAGAAAACAAGCGATAAGGGAAAACAGAATAACTGGATGTTTGCCAAATAACTATCTCTCGGCCAATTTTGCATCCCTCAAAACTTTTGGACTCGGCCTCACTGCTAGTCATAGGAAACGTGGTCGCACTATATATAAGTTCGTTGTGTATTAGTTAATAAATAAATAAAGTAAAATGATAATGATTATCGGTCCTCAAAAAGAAAAACAAATTAGGTTTGCTTTGAATCTGTTATTAACTTGTCACTTTACAAACACCTGTACTGCCTCGTATACACACTGGTGGGTCATTAGCGGATTTATTTACTTTTTTTTTCGGGGGGGGGGGGGAACAAACGGCTGTGATTTCCGGTGCTTTAAGTGTGTATTTTTGTTTCTGTTTGTAGCAACAATATGTGTATGCGAGTGCTTTTAAGATTTTAAGAAAATGTTGATGGCTATGTGAAAAATCTGGTTGTCTATTCTATGAGAAATATTCTTGCAAAACTATGAAATATAGATAAGACATCTGATAATGCTCTAATGCATAATGATAAATCTACGCTTTACAACAATTATTCGATCACACTTTATTGTTCAGACGATTTTTTGTAAAATCCTTACGCAATTGTAGCAATGAAACCCTTTCATTTTTTTTATCACGACCCCTTTTATAACCCTTGCTTTTTTCCCCTTTTAATCACAACTACACTGTAATACAGGGTGTGCATATGAATTTATCCGATTTCAAATTTTATTTATAAGGAGATTAAATCTTAGAAATTTACAGTCTATTGTTTAATGTAGAAAATACATGCTTTCGTACACTGAATTATTACATTACTGTGGTTTATATGAATAGGAGATAAATGTGTTAAATGGAGCAACTAGATGTGAAACGACTAAAGGCGTGATTTGATGTTTCTAGTCGTAAATGAAATAAATCGATAGTTCCTTGTACAAGAAAAGCGTGTTCTGGAATTTGTAGTTTGTTAAGGTTTTGGATTTTAATCTTGCAGCCTGAGGAATAAAAAATCAGCAGATTGTTTGTCTTTGTAACCTAAATTTTACGTACAAAATGATAACAATAACTTTGTTCATAGATTTTCCATTGACTTAGAATTTACCGTTAAAAGAATCGTTACTTGACAGGATTCATCAGGCAAAAACTGTTTTCCACTCAGGTTTCGAAGTACGGAGATTCCGTTACATATATTTAACTCAACAACCAAATTAAAAATTATGAAAAGCTTTTGCTAGCGTAAAAGGTGTAGTATATACTAAATCTACACGTGAGATGGTCGATATTCACACACACACACACACACACACAAATATCAATCTTTTTGGCCATGCTAGTATGTGCATAAAATTAAATAAATCGAATATTCTAAAGGTTTATAGAGAAGCCAAAATAGAAATGCATTATATACTAAATAAAATCGAGCATAATCCCATCATAGAATCTGTAGAATCAGTAATCTGGAAATTTTTATGTAATTTATTATTTAAATAAGCTCTTGAAAAGCAAGTAATAATAGAAAAGGAAGCTCATGGATAAATCAAATACTGTTGTATTATTAAAATACTGTATTTATCAATTTTAAAGAGAAGTTTTAAAAGACAAAATATGCTTCCATCTTAATTCGAAACATTTATTTTATTCCTTTCAAAATTTAAATATTTTATCAATACACTTGAAATTCGAATAATCACGACTTGATAAATTTAAATTCTAATATACAAAGTGAATGACGATTTTTATATACAAATTAACCGTTTGTTAAAAGCAAGTCTCGTGAATAAATTAAGTATAGTTGTACTCGAGATAGTTTTCAACATTTGGAAGAAATTCTTAAGGTAAAATATCTTTATGATATATTTCCGTGTTAGTTTGAAATAACTATTCTATTTCTTTCAATCTTTAAATGCTTCATCTATCTATTTTAAATTTGAATAATGACTAATTTGTTAATTTTAGATTCTAATAAAAAAATTAATATATCTCAGTATAATAGAAAACATTTTTTACTTTTAACTGTACATATTTACAAAATACAAATTGAAAAAAATTTGATATCCCTGGAACTGCTTTAAACCTTATACATTGTAACCCTCAGAAAAATTTCTTTTGTCTCATTCTGTATAACTGCGTCACCCACTGGTTAATATGCACAAAAATTTAATCAATTCCTAACAAAAAAAAGTTTACATATGATGTTTGGGGCAATTTCAGTCAATAAATGCTGAGATATAGCCATCAGTAAAATCCCAAAATGTGAATAATTTCAGCGTCACCTGTCGTCCGATATACATAAAAATAAAATCCGCATAGTTTTACTTCCATTAATTGACTACTGTAGGTAATGGAAGTTTCGGTCCAAAAATTCGATATCGATTTTTCACCCGATTTACATGTTTTAAGGTCTCCTGAGTCCAAAAAAGTAGTTTTTAGCAATTGATCAGTAGGTATGTATGTATGTATGAGTGTGTAGAACTTTCTGACTGTCATATCTCAGAAACTAATAAAGATAGATCTATGAAACCTCAGAATTGAGACAGGTCTGGTGTATAGATGATTTTTCCAAATTTCGGTAAAAATTTGAAAACCGGAAGGGGGAGATCAGAAACCGGAAGGGGGACCGCAAGGCTATCTCTCAAAAACGGCTGTAACGATTTTCTTCAAATTTGCTATACAAACACTCTACTATATGTCTTTTCGTCTGATATAGTTGGTTAGTTCAGAAAAGTTGATAGGCATCTTGTATAAATGAGATCTCAGAAGTGCGTTCCTTTAAAAACGGCTGTATAGATTTTTTTCAAACTCGCCATACTAATCTCTTTTTAGATCTACTTTTGTATGTAATTCTTGTTTTCCGGTCAACAATTGAGAATGCCAAGTTTTGGTAAAAGTTAGTATCTCAAAAACGGCTCTACTACTTTTATTGAAATTTGGTACATAAAGCCATTTTAGATATCCTTCCTCATCTAATACGTTGTTATTCTAAAGAAATTAACAGCCATCCTGATTTAACAGGTCAATTTTAGATGTCACAAATTGATATGTCAAAAAAGGGATCCAAAGATTTTTTTTCCTCCTTATTTTTTAACTTGCTATGCAAACTCTGTTTTATATGTCTTTAAAAATGTATCAGTTTTCTCATACCGGAAGATTTTTAGGTCTCTGCTTTGTTAAGTTAATTTTATGTGTTCTGATCACACTAACTCTAAAAAGTAAGTGCTTATAATACGTGTAATAGGGTAATGGAAGTCGTGTGGTTGTTTCACACGAGATTTTTTTTTTATAACATTCATCTCATGTCTGAAGTATGATGTATTTATATATCATAGAAGCTGGAATATTACCTTCCTGTATCGAGAAAATATTGCTGCATAGCAGTGCTCACTGACGGCAGATATGCAGCTCAATGATATCATCATAATATTTCACTATAGTTATTTCACATATCAAGTTTGGTAAAGTAAAGCACTGTAGAAGTTGCATTATAGGCTTCCCGTAAACGGGTATATTGCAGCATAGAAGTGCTACCTATTGGCCAATATGCACCAAAATTGAATAAACAAAGATTTTTAATAATACTGCTTTTACCTATCAAATTTTGCCCTCATATACACTGCAGAAGCTGAGATATAGTTTTCTCGTAAATGGAGAAAATTCTAGTGTGTAGCTACGATAATTCTAGGGAAATATACGTTAAAATATCTAATCAGCACCAATTTATGTGAAGTTTAATTCTATGCATAATTTATTAACATACTTGCAATGTTTCGTGAGATACAGGGCTCACAAAATTTAGTAAACACATACAGGGACTCACCGATAAATACTTTCTGAAAATAGTCATATCGTGTCGAGGATATTTCAAAACGGTAAATTAAAAAATAAAAATATTTGCTAATAACCCCCCTCCCCCAACCCTTAAAAAAAAGTTTTTTTTTTTTTTTTTTTTTTTTTTTTTTTTTTTTCTTATGAATTGATTATTTAAAGTGAAGATTAACTATAACATGTCGCAAATTTAATTGCCGAGAGCGTTTCAATAATAAAAATATCACTAATCTGAATAAAATTTATTCTATTTAATTTGAAACAACGAATATTGCTTATAAAAAGTATAACGAAGCGATTTGAACTTTTAGAAGCCTTTATTTATTTTATTTATCATGATTAAATATTCATTACGAGCTTAACTCGCAAATACTTATAAATATTTTATAAGTGTAAACTTACTAAGCTTTGCAATAAATCAGTGCATTTTCTTGTTATAAATTAATTCAAAAAGAAGCGAAAGTAGTTTTTTCATGAATATCAGAATGTCGTATCCATAATGAATTGAAAGCAAATTGTTTATTTTATTATTTTTCTTGCTTTCAACAACAATTATCTCTTTAATACCTATGGTATTATCCATAATAGTGTTAATATAAGTGATGAAATATTTTGAATCGTTTATTTATTTGAAATATTTACTTAGTAAAGGAAAAAAAAAAAAAAAAAAAAAAAAAGAACTCATTGTTTTGTATTTTATTCTCTTGATTTTTAATTATTCGAATAAAAATGTTAGTCATATTGGTAAAACTCATGTGTTTCTAAAACACATACATTCTTTTATTTTTATTTTATTATTGTTGTTATTATTATTATTATCTATATATTAATAGGCAAGCATAAAATTTGTTGTCCCTTTTTAACATATTAATTATGGGAGTAGAGGGTTGAAAATGGTATCATTCAAAAGGTATGGTTAGCCGGAAGGTGCGAATACAAATATTATTTTCTTACGATGTCAAGAAGGTATTTAAAAATACTTTTATTTTTTATGCATTTTCCCCAATTTTTCCCTTTCATACACGTATTCCTTTACATTAAAAAATACCTAAAAGTGGAAAGTTGTTAAATCTGGCAATTTCATAAAACTCAAATAAAACCATAGACACAGTAATTTGTATAGCATCCTTATACGCAAACGTAGTGATGACGTCACTGGCCGTCCGTGGAACAACAAAAAAGATTTCCTAAGGATTTGATTTATGAGAAATCATTTTTTTATTTTCTAATTTATTCATGATCTAATTTCTTTCTTTTTTGTTTTATGATTTATGTCAGCTGTAATTTAAAGAGATATTAGCCGTACGATAAATTTCATGTTTGTGTATTAATATGTAAATAATATATATTATTTAATTTTTGAAACTTCAAATGTTCTTTGTTATTTGTCTTTTGGCAACAAAAAGTGACTTTATTTATTTATTTAAATATTTGGTTCTTTTATCGTTTGACTGACAAAAAATTGTCTATTAAATGCTCATTTAAATCCAAATGTTCTTTGTTATTTGTCTTTAGGCAACAAAAAGAGAGTTTATTTATTTATTTAAATATTTGGTTTTTTTGTCGTTTGACTGACAAAAACTTGACTATTAAAATGCCTAAACGAAAACCTTTGACGCCTAAAGTTGAAAGGCGAAGGCGTAGAGAAATTAGTAGAAATATGCATCGTCATGTGAATGAAGATAATGATAGTGATATTTTTTTGAAGGATGCATTCAAATCAGCATTAAGTGTAGTATAGACGAAAGAGTATTTACAAAGAACATTGTTTACAGAGAAATTTTAAATTTCTAAATTTATTTATTTAGTGCTAACTTAAAAGAATTCTAAGATTTGAATGAATTTTTGGTCGAATTTCGACCACTGGGCGATACTAGTTATTATTATTTTCTGTTGGGCATTTTAATTTTTTATACTTTTCCTTTTTTCTTGATTTTGTATATATATACTAGCAGGTTACGCTCGCTTCGCTGGCCTCTATATTTAAATGAATTTTCAAAAGAATTGAATCACTGTGTGTTTATTTTTCATATCACATTATCTATAAAAGCTTGAAAAAAAAAAAAAAAAAAAAAAAAAAAAGAAAAATTACTTACTATGAAATCGCTCTAAACCTCGTTTCGAGCACCCGCAGCCTACGGCAGCTTCTTTTCCCGTCAGCACTGCATCGGGTCCGTTCCACTGATCCGACACTTCAGTTTGGGTATTAATCGACGACAGGTGGAACTGCCATTATCTAATAACTAATATTTTAAAGATGACTGTATCTCAGCATCTATTAAATATTTTAGCGTTTGAACCATGTATTTTATAGCTCCCGTTCTTTACACTATGTAATGATTTGATTCCGACCAATATAATAAATAAAATAAAAAGTAAATTTTCTTTTAAAAGGAATTAAATACATAAAAAACAAATAAATTTTAATCTATTTAATCCTTTCTACTACTACCACTTTTCCCCCCAAAAAATACCGTAAATTAAAAAAAAAAAAAAAAAAAAAAAAAAAAAAAAAAAAACTAGCATGATGTGGCCACCACAAGACTTTCTTCTATCTAATTTTACACAAAATTCATGTAATACAAATTATTTATTAAATTATTGAATTATTTTCCATGATAAATGCAGACGATTTTATCTGACCGAATTATACCACTGAGTGCTGAAAGAAAGTCAATTTTTCGCCAATGTCAGAAAAAATACGATTTTTCCGTTAAAAAATGAAATAAATCGATAACTTTGTTTTAAATTATCACAGATCTGTGGTTCAACCATTCATTTTAAAGATATTGACGAGATCTTTCGAAAGATATCAATATTGAAAATTTACATCCCCCCCGGGGGGGGGGGGGGAGGGAGCGATGTTCCCACATACACAAACTTTTTTCTCTCTACTACTATTATTCTACGACTATTATCAATAATTCATATTAATTTTACAACCACACGTTAAAAGTAACTCTCATTATGTACATTTACACGAAATTTTGTCCTATACTGTCATGTTAAAAATTTAGAAAAAAATGGGATCACAGCGCCACCTGTTGAGCGATGGATCCCCAAAACTAATCAGCTCCAGTTTTTGTCAGGAAGCAACTAAATACCAAGTTTTGTTAAATTTCGTTCATTGGTTCGTGAGATACAGCGCCCACAAAATTTGTGATACACAGACACACAGACAGACTGACAGACATTTTCTAAAAACAGTCAAATCGTGTTCAGGATATCCTAAAACGTGTAAATCCATCGAAAACTAGAAATCGAAAATTTTTGGGAATCCATTACTTTCTCTCTCTATATATAGAAGAAAGTAAAAAGAGATTTTTCTTTTAAGGGAATCAATTTAAAACATAACTGTTATAAATACGTTTTTAGATTTAAAATTTAATGTACTTAATTTTTTCTACTGCATTACCATTTGATTTTCAATAAACATAAAAAATTAAAAAACGAAAAGAAAAATAGATTTCGCCTTCAAATGAATGAAATAAATAAAAAATAATTAGCGTAATAGCCGTTGCTAAGATGCGCAGACGATAAAAAAGAAAGAATAAATTTTAGAAAAATGAACCATAGAAGGCAATATTTAAAATGAAAAAAAAAAAAAAAAATAATAATAATAATTAAACAAAAATTCCAATTCGAAATTCGGAAAATTTTGATGAGGTGCACACCTATCCCAGGTATGCATCTGCCAAGTTTTGTAGCTCTGCGATCAGTAGTGTGAGCAGCAGAGAGCAGACAGACACACAGATACACAGACAGATACTTCTCTTTATACATATATATATATATATATATATATATATATATATATATATATATATATATATATATAAAGAAAGCACTGTATTAGTGGGAATTTTTTTCTTCGTTTTGTGATAGATTTCCACATTTCGAGATTTCCTGAGCATGACTTATCTATCTTTAGGAAATGTCTATCTATGTATGTGTTACCAAAATGTGTGGGGCTGTATCTCACAAAATAATGAACGGGATTTTACAAATAATTGTACTTGGTCAGGTCTTGATATAATTTGGTGTATATTATATTTTGACATATATCGTTCAGCAGGAGACGCTGCTATGCTGCTATTTCTTTCATTTACGAGAAGGCTATATCTTTATCGCGCATAAATTCAATAAACTTGATACACGAGAAAGGCATTATGAAAACTACGCTGGTTCAGCTTGGGTGCATATTAGCAAACAGATGACGCTGCTTTGCAGCAGTTTTCCTCCTGTATAGGAAAAATATATCTCAGGTTCTGTGGCATATATTGTACAACAGGTGGCGCTGTTCTTATTAAACATTTTTTGTGAATTTTTAATTGGCTAAATCTCTGCATGGATTTGTTAAATTCGCAATAAAATCCTTTTTTAAAATCTTTTTTATGATCAACTGTATTGATTAATATGTTTTTGAATGTCAACCTGAAGGTGTCACTGTTATATGCAGTGATAGAGAAGAAAGTTTCATGTAGGTCCGGTTATCGCTTTATAAACCGTTGAGAGTATAGAAACGCGGATGATATACATACCAGAAAAGAGATAATTCAATGATTCTAAGATAATCATTTAAATAAAATTGTTACATTTCGTTAGAAAGGTATAGGCAACACCACCTCTAATAATGACTCCGAGCTCAGCTCTACGTCACGGAAGATCGGCCGATTTCATCCAATCCCCACGATCCAACATATATCATAGGAAGTGTTGATTGGATAAAATCGGCCGATCTTCCATGACGTAGAGCTCAGCTCGAAGGCATTATTACAGGAGGTGTTGGTATAGGCGCACTGCTAAAAACAAATGTCGGTCTACAGCAACATCAAATGTCTGAAGTGGTTGGGCAGCAAAGTACAGCCAGTGGCAGAGGGATACTTTTCAGAAACCTCAATGTCCAAAATTTTATGAAATCGTCCAAAACGAGCTTTTGAGGGATTTTAATACATATTCTTAACACTTTCCGATAAGGTTGAAAAGTGTTTATGACTTCGGTTTGTCTGTCTGACTGTCCGCGCCCTAACTCCCGTAAATATTGATGGAATTTCTTGAATCTGATATATGTTATTCAAGTTCACAATGGGATGTTCCCTATTGAAAATGGAGTGAACACCTTTACTGATTTATGTACAGGAACACCCGAAAGTTTTCCAAAGCATTGTGTCCTATGAGAGGCATTTCTACAAAACATATTTTAATGCCGTTACTTTTACACAAATCTTAATGAAACTGAAATATGTTATTAAAGCTCATTGAAAATGGAGTAAATACCATCATGGGTTTGTATACAGGGACACCTGGAAGTATTACTAAGCATTGAGTTCTACGAGAGGTATTTCTATAAACCATATTTTAATACCGTTACTTTACACAGATCTTAATGAAATTGAAATATGTTATTCAAATCCGCTGTCGGATTTTTTTCATCGAAAATGGAGTATATACCATCACCGGTTTGTATACAGGGATACCCGAAATTATTCCTAAGCACTGTTTTCTATGAGAGGTATTTGTATAAACCAAATTTGAAGGACTGTACTTTGCATAAATCTTAATAAAATATATCATTCATATGCACAAAAGAATGCTTTCTATAGAATACAGAATGATTAGCATTAGATTTACAGGGCTACACAAAATATTCAGTTACATTAATGGGTGTTATTGGAAATTTGTTGGAATTACATTTTCGTTTATATTTATCTTTTTTAGAATTTTCTAAATGTTTATAATACTTTACAATAAGGTTGAGAAGTATTAATGACTTCGGTTTGTCTGTCTGTCTGTCCGTCTCTCTGTCTGTCTATCTGCGCTTTAACTCACGTAAATAATCGTGGATGTTTTTGAAACTGTTATGTGATATTCAAGTTCACTATCTATTGTTTCCTATCGGAAATGGAGTGATTACTACTTCTCGCTTGTGTACAGGGACACCCAAAATATTCCAAAGCATTGTGTTTTTATGAACTATATTTTAATTCCTTTATTTTACTCAAATTTCAATGAAATTGAAATATGTTGTTCAAGTTCATTATCGGATGTTTGCTATAGAAAATGGAGTAAATAACATTTCTGGTTTGTGTACAGAGTCACCCAAAAATATTCCAAAGCATTCGTTCTAAGAGAGGTATTTCTATAAACCAAATTTTAATAACGTTACTTCGAACAGATTGTAATAAAGTTGAAATATGTTATTCATAAACAGCATAAAAGAATGCTTTCTACAGAATGTAGAATGATTAGCATTAGATTTACAGGGTCACACAAAAATATTCAATTACATTGTAGGCTTTTATTGCAAACTTGCTGAAATTGCATTTTCGTTTAAATTTAGCGATATAAGTTTTTTTAAGAGGGCATATTTCAATTTAAGTATCCATCTGTCTGACTGTCCATCTATCTCTCTATCCATCTGCCCTCCCCAGCATCCGTAAATATTTTCAAAATTTTTACAAAATTATATATGTTATTCAAATTCACTATGGAATGTTCCCTATTTTAAATGACATTTATATGTCCTGTGCAACTGCTTTGTGCACAAGGACAAAAAATAAATAAATAAATAAAATAAAATAAAAAATAAAAAAAGGCCAGCACATTGCATTTTACGACAGACATTTTTGTAAATTACTTTTAAAGAACTTCCTATTGTAAATATCATAAAGAAATTGACATTGATTTTTAATATGCTAAATAATACTTTGTATAGAATATGATTTTGTTATCTTTCAGATTTACAGGGCTACACTAAAATATTCAGATACATTATGGACTGCAGTTAGAATATAAAGACTACGTTTTTTTTAGTGTTAAGCATTTTTAATATTTCCTAACAATGTTTAAGAAGGATTAGGAATTCAATTAGTCTATCTGTATGCTTTTCACAACTACTGTCTGTCCGTTGTGTGATTACGTAGGCAAAAAGTATCGAAAATTATACAATACAACAATTACGTACATTTGGAAAGTGTTAATAATCAATGCGTACCGCATGATTTTACGTTCTTGTTTAGTTTTAATTTGTAAAGATATATAAAAATGATTTTTTATTTCTTTGATAGTTCATTTAAATTTATTGAAAAGCAAAGCAGGAAAAACCTGCATTAATAGATGAAATTATCAAAAATATCCTAAGTGTAAAATTGAAACAAGACATAAAAATAGGAAACTTTTTCCGGCTTACTCGGAAGTGCAAGTTGATTTTTTTTTTCCTTTTTTCTTTTTTCTATTGAAGTGGTCTTAATTTTAAAACGTGAATAATGAACTTGGTTAAGACTTTGGTGTGGTCTATGGACATTAGGAAGCAGTGAATTTTTTTTAATTCATATCTCACGGTCCAGTGACATCCGAAAGTTGTCTCTTACATTGTAAAAGAAAAATACCAAATTTTATAATTTTTGGAATATATCTTGAGTATCCAATATTGTATCAAAACGTCATAAAATTCGAAAAATTTAGTATTTTAATATTATTTTTATCGCATAATTAAATCTTTTTAATACCTAATAGCCATAAAAAACTGAGTTAAATGTTATTTATGGGCTGTGTCAAAGTTTATCAGAAAACATTTCTATCAACGTTAACAAACAGAGAAGTACAAAAAGAACAAGGGTTTACTTTAAAAATGGTTTTAACTATCCAATTACAGCCATTTGCAAAAGTTTAAGACCAGTAGACGATTTTCAGTATTTTAACACATTGCATCATTTGCGCAGATTATTGCGTCATCTCATGTGCTTATTGCATCAGACGTATTCTACTGCTATGAATAAAGGTGCCCGATACGTTTATCGCCAGTTGTTTATTGGGTTTTGTCGTAGTCAGTACTGTTGTGTAATTATTGTAATGGGTAAAAAACCTTCACTTACTATTACAAACAGGTCAGAAATATTGACCATGCATAGAATTAGATTTTCTGAACATCAAATAAGTTAGAGGGTAAAAGTGAGCAAGACAGCTGTGCATCAAGCTATTAGTAAATAAAAAATTCCGGGAAAATTTGTGGACCTTAAGAGAAGCAGTCGCCCTAGAAAAGCGAGTGCACGTGATGCTCATGTGATAAGTCGTACGAGATCCAAGAACCTCCTGCAATACAATTAGATATTCTCTAGATGCAAAAGGCACCAACGTCAGTTTGAGTACTATTTCAAGACGTTTGGCCAAAGATTTTGGTTTACCCTCCTATAAACTTGCAAGGAAACCTCGACTTACTCCAATTAAGAAAAAGAAAATACTCTTAAGGTCCACAAATTTTCCCGAAATTTTAAATTTATTAATAGCTTGATGCACAGCTGCTTTGCTCACATTTACCATCGAACTTACTTGACGTTCAGAAAATCCAATTTTATGCAGGGTCAATATTTCTGACCTTTTTGTAACAGTAAGTGAAGGTTTTTTACCCATTAGAATAATTACACAACAGCACAGTCTACGACAAAATCCAATAAACAACCGGTGATAAACGCGCCGGGCACCTTTATTTATAGCAGTAGAATGCGTCTGATGCAATAAGCGCATGAGTGGATGCAATGAGTTAAAATACTGAAAATCGGCTACTGGTCTTAAACTTTTGCAAATGACTGTATAAAAAAAACTGTAATTAAATAAAATTTTACACATTTGATACAATACCCTTGAAAATAATATTATATAAAAATAAGTAAATGGTTAAGATTAAGTTAATTGTAATAGAGCTCTTTGCATATAAGTTCAATGTTCAAATATTTGTTTGTTAAAGTACGAAATCAGCCTGCTTAAACATGGAATTCTCTCTTTCTGTTGAAGCACAGAACCAATCTGTAAGACTCAGTTCGAGCTCGAATAAAGCCATTAACTGAATTTTATCCACAGAGACTGTGTCTGCTACTACTGTAAGTAACTTAGCGCAACCCTCTGTTGCATGAGAGCAATACGATAGTCAGCAAACTATCAATAAATCACGTAATTCCATCACTAGTTATTCCTTTACTTTTGTAGTAGTTGAATATGGGTGTAGTGTCATTCATTGAGATCAAACGCAGGGCAGTACCATAAAGTTCAGTTTCAGTATAGGGAAATTCCTTAATTCAGGAATACTTTTGTTATAAAGTTTTCAAAATTCGACATATTGCTAACTCAAGGATATATTTTTGCTTCTTCGATGACAAGTTAAAAAAGAATCCTGAGTATTTATAACTGACAGAAGTTCTTTAGTAAGGTATGTAGATAATTTAATCATACGTCATAAGAGATGGTTCCATACTTGCATGATGAAGATAATTTTGTCTTAAACCAAGTTAGGCTATAGAGCTTGAAATTATAAGACGTTAATTTTATAATATTCGATATAGAATTTGGCTCTGATAAGTGTAAACACAAGATGTGATTAGCCGTTGGCAATCTTTTTGAATGTGAAAACTTCGCGAGATGTTTGACTGCTAAATTTTCATAACATCGATCTGTAATAATAAACTGACTTATTTCGAAGAAAAACTTCTAATAGATGCTTAAAACTTGGAAAAAAAAATCTCCGTAATTTAGGATTGGATAAATGTATACTGAATAGGAGGTAAAAAATTTATTAGGTTTTTGTTTCAATCGTACTAGAAAAAAGCTCGTAAATGTATACTGAATAGGAGGTAAAAAATTTATTAGGTTTTTGTTTCAAGCGTACCAGAAAAAAGCTGGTTGTCTAACAGTAGGCCGAGGTGTTGTAGCACCTCATATGTTACACCTTTAACTGTAATAACGTATACCTATTGTGATGTAGGGTATGAGAAAGTAGGGTGAGTGACAAACCAGATTATTATTATTATTTTAAGTATTCATTCACTTGAGATTTTGAAACGTAATACATTTTTATCTGAGTTATGCTAATAAAAATAAATTATAAAATGGAATGCATCTGAAATAATCCGTCATCTTAAAAATCATCGTAAATTAATATATATATATATATATATATAGTATTTTCATATTACCAAATGAAAAATTCATACACAAATTACAAACTAAGAAAATCAAATCAAGAGAAAAAAAATAATAAATTGTCAAATCAGAATAATTTTTGTTAAATGCATCGACAGTCTAGAACACTTCTAATATTGCAAGCAGAATAAAAACACAGAACGTAGCAGAAAACTGTTTCGTTGCTTTTCCACTTAAACTAGATGCAATTTTTTGGAAGATATTATGAACAAACATAAGAAAACTTTATGTAGGAAAACAAATGAACAGTCCTTTCTTGTCGTAAACTGTGATAACTTGTGGGCCGTATCCAGAAAGTGAAACAAAACTTCGTGAGTGGAATACATTTACTGAAGGAAAGAGCGTATTATAAGAAAATATTTTATCAGAAAATATTTTTACTGTTTATATTTTATTCTTATATAAATTAAAATTTTATTCATAGCTTTGTATCACGTAAATTTAAAAAATAAATTTTTATATAGTATTCCGCACTGATTGGTCTTCGCCCGTTTAGCGATCAATATTTTCAATTACTTCCAAATTCATTGCTTTTTTCCTGTTTGGCTCTCATACAAGTTTAAATTATTGAACATCCGATTATTTCGTTTATTTAATGTTTTAAAAAACTGTCGGTGTCTTTCTGAGTTGAGGGGATTGGGAGGAGATCCACGTATACATTTGAATTTCAACAGTGTTTTAGCTATGATGTCAGTTTTAAGCTTCATTACGAGAAGATGAGTCTTTTATTATTAACACGCTTTTATTAGCTTCACCTGCTTGTATGTTTGTATGTATGTTTGTATGTATGTTTGTAACCGCTCTGGGAGCAAACAAAAAATCTATATTGTAACAAAAAGACTTTCCTTACGTGAACGCCGTGGCTGTGAGGTAAAGTAGCGTGCTACGAACCTAAAGGTCTAGCGTTCGAGCCCAGTCAGGGGAGATTTTTTAAAAATGATTTTTCTTTAATTCTAAATTATTTTAATAAAGATTTAAATATATGTAAATATTATGGTGTGCCACTCACACGATTTTCTCTTACCCTGCATTTTAATATTAAGATAGATATTTTGTGCTTTTTAGTTCACATTTCTATAAAAGCGTGTATAAAAAAAAATCTAAAATTTCTATTAAAAAAAAAATCCATTGTACTGAAAATTTTTTCTGTGACTGACATCTAGAGACTAAATTTTGGATCTAGTAAAAATAGTTCCATGTCATCCTTATGAATTCTCGTTCCCTTTGCTATCGAATTCTACGACCTACTTATTAGAATTCTAGATCTTTTCCTATATTATCGTGGCCAATCTCTTTTAAAAATCTCAAAAAATAAATGGGAACACAATAGGCGAATTTTAGTATCTATAATTTTTGTTTAAGACCCAATTCTAAGAAATCTAGCAAGAATTTCTCGCAATACAAAGGATTCATAATATTGTTTCACCACCCAGAGAAGTACAGACAAGAAATTCTCGATCATTTCGTCTATCCCTGTTATTTGTTTATCGTATACGTATAGCTCAAAAGTATATTATTCTAGTTTAGGTATTCAGAAAATGACTACTTATTCATTCTAGATAAAAGCGGCATATTTTTTTTCTCAGCGTGTTGTCGATCGGTCAACCAGTTTTCGAGAAACAAACAAATTTGTAAACGAAATTCGGTTCGAGTTCCTACTGACTACGTCATCGTCTCACCCGAGCGCACTTCATCCTGTAAAACAAACTAGTTTCAAGTTCGCAATTTGTCTTACCAACTAATTTTTGAGAAAATATAAACACATTTTAAATGAACTTTAATTTTTATCTTCACTGCCTTCGGCAGTTCCTAACCCTGAAAAGATATTTAAAAAGCTTTACTTTTAAAGGAAAACAAACAAACAAAAAAAAAAAAAATAAATAAAAAAAAAATAAAAAAATTCACAATTGCATAGCTTTTTATATCGAATAAAATTTCCAGTCAAAAAAATAAAACGTGCTTTGTAAAAGTATCTTTTATAGATCGTAAACGATCGGGAATCTTTTGTGAATCCCTATACACAAATCAGTTGTGCTATTTATATTATTTTTAATAGAGAGCATGAGGTAGTACACTTAAATAATATATACCAGTTTGAAGGCATTAAAAAGTATTTAAGAAATTAGAACGTGGTCAGATGGACACAGACAGATAAATAAATAAATCAAAATCATGATAATTTTTAAAGTTTAAATGAAAGTGTTATAAACACATAGTACACCTGAAAATACATTTCCTGCATTACATCTTATAATGTATCTGAAAATTTTCGTGTGACCTTTCAAACAGATCACCAATGCTAATCATACCTATTCTACAAAACATACTTTTGTGCATATGAATAATATATGTTAACTTCCTTATGGTTTGGAAAGTACAAAAATATATAAAAATGGGTTCTAAATGCTATGTGTAATGGGATTCTCTTAGGGGGCCCTGCACACAAACCAATCAAGCTATTTATACTATTAAAAAAAAAAACATGCAGTAGTGAATTTGAATAACATATATTAATATCAAGAAACTCTAAAAATATTTTCGTAAACTAGAGCACGAAAGACAGAACAGAACGAATAATTTAATAAATGTTATATATAAGATGAAAATACATATCGTAATTAAGGTATTTAAGGCAGTTGCTCTTTTTACATCTGATTTTGCACAAGGAATATTACATTTTGAGTACTGAATAATGGAAACTGTATTTATTTTAAATTTTCGTCTCATAAAAATTACCATGGATTATAGAACTACTTTGAATTAAATTATGCATTGCATATATCTAAGACCGTTTCTTAATAAAATAATAAAATAAAATAAATAAATAAATAAAACTTTCATATATAAAAAACAAATATTTCAAAGAAAAGAAAAATGACAGAAAGCTTTGTAAAATTAGATTTTCAATTTTCGTAAGGAACATCATCACCTTTTCCCCGGGTATATTATTTCCTCATTTTGTAATCGAGATATATTAAAGAATTTTCAAAATACGCATTTCTGTTTTACTGCTTTTTTTCTTAACAAATTCTAATTACGTGAGAAACGGAGGATTTCTATAAAAGTTCTCTTCACTTTTGACGTGAAGATCGAATATTTACTTTTGCAAAGAAAAAATGAAATCAGTCAAAGTTCATAATGAAAAAAGTATCGAGTTTCAAAGTTTACTGAACAAATAAAACGAAGTATTGCCAGAAGGAAAATAAAACTTTTCAGAAATTTGCCATTTTGTCTTGTGTAAGTATTTGTTTGAAATTATACATTATATATATATAAAATTACATAATTACATAAAAAATAAAAAAATAAATAAAAAATAAATTCGAATTGATTTTTTTTATTAAACTTTTTTATCAAATTAATATTATTTTTTAAATAACAAAAATTTTTAAATATATATTATAGACTAAACACATTTGATTATCGTTATAAATACACTTTTATTGATAAAAAATTGTGTGTATTACACATTTTAAGTATAATGCATTCTAAAATTATTAAATACTTTAACTTATCAAAATATTTTTCTTTCATCACTTTTTTGTTCTACTTTTTACTTTCTCTTACCCATAGGGTCGAGAAAGTAATCTTTTAGGGTCAAATTTTCGAACGGGAGTTTTTGTTATATTTACATGTTCTGAGGTCCCCGGAATACGAAAGTCATGTTTTTAGCGAATGGTCTGTGTGTCTGTCTGTGTGGATGTGTGTGTGGATGTCTGTTATCAGCATACCTCAAGAACAAATAGTAGTAGAAATTCCAAACTCGGTATTCTAAATGTGTATCATATAGGGATGCTATAGTAAGCTTTTCGTTGAGATGAAACAAAGGATTCGTGTACAGGAACACTCAAAAGTATTCAAATACATTACGTCTATGGGGGGAATTGCAGGTAAGTAGAGTTTAACATCTATAGACTGCACTAAACCAAATGAAACGAATATATATTTTTTGTAATAGAGATAGTCAACTGGGAAATTTTTTTTGTTTATGTAGGAGCCTCGCCTCCCCCCTCGTGGGGAGTAAATTTTCATGATGGGTATCTTTCAAAAGTCCTCGCCTATACCTTTAAATCGAATGGTTGAAACATCGATCTGCGATAATTTAAAATATATCGCTAAAAAAAAAAAAAAAAAAAAAAAAAAAAAAAACCTTTTTTTTTTTTTTTTTTTTTTATGTTATATTGAGAATAAATTCAACTTTTTTTTTTTTTTTTTTTTATTTAGTGTTATACTACTTCTCTAATATGGAAATCGTCTGCATTATCATAAAAGATACATTTTTTAAATAATAATTTTAAGAATTTTTTTAAAAAAACGGAATTACTTTTTAATAACCGAATTAAATTCTATATAAATGTACGTGCATCAAGAAAACGGGGGGTTGAAGGGGCGGTAGCCCCCTCACACAGAACTAATTATCATGTAAAACTCTTCCGAAGCCTAATTTGAATTGTTTAACACAGGTTTACATAACAGTACTCGTTATCTTACCTCCTAATCTGCAACCTGTATTTATAGTATTAAATTTCAAGGTAAGAGAAAGTCGTGTGAGTGACACACCAGATTATTTTTCAAGCTGCAGTTGTACGAATTTTGTCTAGGTGATGAAGAGTCGTGCTCTCTTTTCATTAAGAAAATTCTGTATATTTTCGAAATTGTTTAAAGTGCATGTGTGGTATTAAGTTAAGCAACACCGAATTCTATTTTAGGATAATTGTAAGAAATAAGATTTGAAATATGTATACTTATTGAAAGTAAAGAATTAGAATATGCGAAAAGAATACACTATTAATAGTAATCTGTGATGGACGAAAAAGGTTTTGCTTTGTTGGAAAAATCATATAATGATACTATAATTGCTGCCAGTAAAGTTATATATCAATTTTGTATTTAATTTAGTTTATGTTTACAGTTAAATTCAAAAGAATGAATATAAATGTATGAACTGTTTATAATTTTGATAATGAAATATGCATGAAAAAAATTTCTTTGTTGTTCATTTAATCTAACAAATGTTCATGCAATTGGGATTTTCGTAAAATTTTCAGTTTTTTCAGGAAAGGTTGCTTCATTTATCAAACAACTTTCTTTCAATTTACCAGTGACAATTGTATTGTACAAGAAAATTAAGGTGGTGTGTTATTTCATGGAGAACTGTTATTAAAATTAATTTAATTAAATAATCTGTTTTGTCGATTTGTTTAAAAAAAAAAAAAAATCAATTTTTTTTTATACGTAAGGAATGTTAAAAGGCATTGAATAAGTTATAAGTGTTAAATACAAATGTTTTAAGAAAACATTTGATTTGCATTGCTTCCATTTTTCTTATTTATATTTTTATATTTCATTTTGTTAGCATTATGATATTAAAGCTATCAATTTACAGGAAAAACGTTAGCCTTGAAGTTATTTTTGATGGTTTGAATTCTTTAAATTTTCGTCTTATTCCGAAAGGAAATTAAGTTTTAACATTTCACATCTTATATATGACATCATGTGACTTTGTGTAAAAGAAAATAAACAAAAGTGTCTTGAAAATCTTCTATTGATAAATCTGCCTGCTGCATAATTTTATTATTGTTATATTTTGATATATAAATATAGGAATTTTGTGCGATAGCATGTAAAAGTAAAATAAAAATAAAAATAATAAACAAAGTTACTATATTTAGCATTTAAATTTAAAAGATGTATTGTTCTGTCCTGATGTATTCTTATATTTGAGGAATTCATTTTTATTTCGTTTATCATAGCAGTCGCAATAATGTATTCATTCTGCATTGCAAATTGCAAGAATATTATAATATATGCATAATTATGCTATCATATCAGTAACCGTTTGCAAAGCTAAAGACGGAAAGTAATGATGTTATTTATAGAATCAGTTTTATTCTTCTCGCTAATGTAATGTAAGAAAACTTTTCATTTCACTTTTATTGTAATATGCAAACCATTTCTGAGATGTATTTATACATGCGCAAGTTGACGAAACCTGCTAAATTATTTTTACTGAAATACCTTTATGTCTTGAAGAGTTCCTCTTAACAGAAACATTTAAACTAATTGATAATGTAAAGACAGACATTAAGTAAAAACAGACATAATACTCCTACATCGGTTATATGCGTGCACTTTTATTTCGAAAAAAAAAAAAAAAAAAAAAAATGCACGCAGTTTTACTGTCTGAATTTCAAGCGCAAAATAAAAATATTTTTAATTAATTTCTGTTTTAATATTTCTGTTCCAATTACAATAAAAACATTTTTTTTTTAAATAATTTATTCAACTTTTAATATTTCTGTTCCAATTACATTTATAACGTTCTAACTTCTTTGTTATTCAGAAATTTTCACCGATAGATGAAACATATTGAGAAGTATATTGATATTCTGGTTTGGTTATTTAAATTACAAAAGTTATGGAATTCTTAATAGAGAAAATTTTAGCAACGCGAAGTTGCAATCAAACTGACAAAGGTATCGGAATCTCTACGAATCTTAAAGTTATGCAAATACTTTTGTATACGAAAGAAATGATAACGTTTTGACATATTAAAAACTTATCGTTTCTTGCATATACCAAGTAATTGCAGGGAATGCTAAGGTGGACAGAAAAGGGAAACGTGGAGAACCAGCAATGACGAATAACAGGATATCTGCTACTCAAGCTGTTAAAACAAATGTTACTTTTAATAAGTAATAAGTACAAAACTTTGAATAAACACCATAAAATACAAAAACTCACAACAATTGTTTTGGATCGAGAGAAAACACGGCCCTTCGTCAGGCGAACAAAGTAGGGACGAGTGCTACAAACAAAGCGGCAACGCACTTTTGAATAAACAACATAAAATGCAAGAACTCGCAACAATTGTTTAGAGACGAAACAATTGTTACGAGTTTGTGCATTTTATGGTGTTTATTCAAAGTTTTTGCACTTATTACTTTTAAACGCCAGTTCTGTGGTGCGCTTTTATAATAAATATTACTATTATTCGAAACAAGTGTTAATTTAAACACACGTTATGTTTTAAAATAATTTATCCAATTATAAATGTTGAGCTTTGTTATTCAAAACATCCTGAATAGTTGGTCTTAAAATTTCTTGCCCGAGGGACAACTCGCACAATGTTCGAGTTGTAGCGCTCCTCTCTCACTTCTTTCTTTGAAACGTTTATTAAAATCTAAACGCATTGAAACATGTTTAAAAATACCGACGGATAAAACAGTCATGCTACAGTGAGAAGCTAATTTACATAAAAGGAAAATAATAAAAACACTGGAGAAAGCGTCCTCGCGTATTGAAATAAAAAGGATGATAAAATGAAATAAAGATGGATGAAGCTGAAATTTAAAAGGATTACAATGACCATTTGTAATAGTCAAAGAAATTCTTTTCGGAAGTAAGATTGTACAAAGTTATAAGCATTGATAAGTTGTCAAGCAACGATTATCTTTTAAGAATACTGATCAGACGCCTTTAATCAACTTGAATGTTCGTTTAAAGCATCAGTAACGTGTGAGCTCGCAAGCAAAATAATAATATGCGGCATTGTCTGATGAGCTGAATTCACAAACATCAGTTATTGTTCTTTTGAATTTAATCTAAGCCTTGAAGTGACCTCAGCTAGAAAAGCAGGCATATGTGTATTTTGTTAGACGATATCAATTTCGAAAAAAAATTATGAAATGTGATTATGTATGTAACATATTTTAAAGGAATTAGTCCAGTGGTTTTACCTTTTTTAGTGAAGTTTTTATTTGTAAATTGATTTTAGAAAAGGCAGAGATTGTTCTGTTGTGGTATTTTTGGTCACTTCCCTTACACAGCTATCAGCAATGTTGTTGCCAGTAATACTTGTATAAATAGTAACGTGAGATGATATATTTTATCTTCTTTATCTTTGAACTTTAGTTTAATTTCCGTTATTATATCAATGGTAACTGTAAAATTAACGGACGCTGACTGTACTTTAACTATCTATACAAAAAAGTTACAATTTCTGTTTCTTATGTCACGACTTCCCGTTTAAAAAATATTATTGGCTACTATAAATTAGCTTTTATCAAGCGGCATTTCATAAATTGAAATAAAATTAATAGTTATAAATACGGCAATCATAACAGCTAGTTTTTTACGTCTTATTTTTTATATGATTATTCTGTGATGTCATATAAACAAACAAATAATAACTATATTCAAATAGAACATTTTTTTTCGCTACTTGAAAGTGAAAAGCCAAGAAAAAAAATTTCAATTTTCAAGCTAGCGAAATACAATTTTACATTTCACCAACATCAGATGATCTATATATATAAAAGAGTAAACTCACTGATTTACTCACTGACTCAACATGTCTCTGGTGATCCTATGGGAGATTGAGTCACAATTTTTGGTGAGCAGGTTGATTTTAGGACCCTGAAGCTCACTAAGACGGAATTTTGCGAAATACCCCCCCCCCCATTCCCCCCTGGGGAGCAGAAGGCAAAAACCACCTTTATAAGCATAACTCGGCTCCAAATTACTTCACGGTGAAGAAATTGCAGATGGTGAGACTAGACTTGAATATAAAAAAAAAAAAAAAAAAAAAAAAAAAAATCATTTTCTGCGATTTTGGAATTTTGGATTTTTAAGGGGGGTAGGGAGTCAAAATGAGATTTTCGGAGGCGCGTAAGGCAAAAACACATTTATAAGTATAACTAAGCTCCAAACTACTTCACAGTGAAGAAATTGCAGATGGGGAGACTAGACTTGAATACAAAAAAATCATTTTCTGCGATTTTGGAATTTTGGATTTTTAAGGGGGGAAGGGGGTTAAAATGATTTTCGGAGGCGCAGGAGGCAAAAACACCTTTATAAGCATAACTCGGGTCCAAATTACTTCACGATGAAAAAAATTGCAGATGGGGAGACGAGACAAGTACAAAAAAATCATTTTCTGCAATTTTGGATTTTTAAGTGGGGAGAGGGGGTAAAAAAGATTTTCGGGGGGAAATTTAGCAATGTATGGATTTTCAAGTAAAATTCTAGCAGTAATAGCTCAAAGATATATATATATATATATATATATATATATATATATATATATATATATAAACACGCCAAATGTCTTCGTGAAGGTATTTGCAAAAACTCATTTTTGATTTTTTCCGATTTTCGATTTTGGGGGGAGTTACGATGGGCAAATTCGACAACCCCATTTAGTGCTCAATTCATCCGTGAAAATCTATATGAGCTGAGGTCACAAATTTTAGTGTGTGGCTTATTTACGTGAGTCCAACACAAATTGTAACGGGATTTTGTGAAAGCCCCCCTTTACCCCTTTGGGGGTGGGGTGGGGTGGGGAATAATAGAGTAAAATCACTGATTCACTGACTCAGTTGAGCCGTGGCAATTCTATGGGAGATAGATTTGCAAATTTTGGTGCGCACGTTGGTTTTAGAACCCTGACGCCCATTAAGGCGAGATTTTGCGAAATATCCCCTGTTCCCCCTGGGTGGGGCAGAAGGCAAAAACCTCCTTATAAGCATAATTCGGCTTCAAATTGTTTCACGGTGAAGAAATTGAAGAGAGAGAGACTAGACTTGAGTGCAAAAAAAGCATTTTCTGAGATTTGAGTTTTGGATTTTTAGTGGGGGGGGGGGGGTAAAAACGATTTTTGAAGGCAAATTTAGCAAAATATACGGATTTTCAAGTAAAACTGTACCAATAATAGCCCAAATGTATAGAAAATCGCCAAGAGTCTTCTTGAGGATAGTTCCAAAAACTTACTTTTGATTTTTTCCGATTTTCGATATTGGGGGGGGGGGGAGTTACAAGGGGGCAAATTTGATCGCCTCTTTTAGTGCTAAATTCGTCCGTGGAAATCTATTGGAGCTAAGGTCACAAATTTTAGCGTGTGGCTTATTTACGTGTGCCCAACACCGATTGTAACGGGATTTTGCGAAAGCCCTCCTTTTCCCCCTTTGGGGGTAGGGGGGAAATAAACACGTTTCGAAGCATAACTTTGCTTCAAATTATCGCAGTAAGATTAAATTTTTTGTGTGGGTTGTTTAAGCGTTCCCAACACGCACAATAAAGGAATTTTACGAAATTTCTCCCTCCCCCCCATTTAAGGGCATTGGGGGGGGGATAAACACGTTCATGCATAAATTTGCTTCAAATTATCTCAGTAAGATTAAATTTTATGTATAAATTATTTATGTGTTCCCAACACGCACTATAAAGGGATTTTACGAAATTTCTCTCTCCCCAACGTTAAAGGCAAGGGGGGGGGGGTAATAAACACGTTTCCAAGCATGACTTTGCTTCAAATTATCTCGGTAAGATTAAATTTATGTGTAAATTGTTTCTGCGTTCCCAACACGCACTATAAAGCAATTTTACAAAATTTCTCCCTCCCTGTAAGAGCAGGGGGGTAATAAACACGTTTCCAAGCATAACTTTGCTTCAAATTTCCTTGTTAAGATTAAATTTTATGTGTGGGTTGTTTATACGTTCCCAACACGCACTACAAAGGGATTTTACGAAATGTCTCCCTCTCCCCCTTCAAGGGCGGGGAAGGGGGCAAAAACACACTTATAAGAGTTACTGTGCTTCCAATTATCTCAGGATAGCGATTTTTTGATCTGTAGATTGGTTATGCGTACTCAAGACACACACTGCAAAGGGATTTTTTAAAATTCCACCATATCCCTCTTGGGGGTGGGGTGGGGGAAATCATTTTTCCATGCGCAACTCTTCTCTGAACTATCTTAGGCGATTTTTTATGCGTAGGCTGGTTATGCTTTCCCAACACGCATTATAAAAGGATTTCGTGACATTTCCTCTTTCCTCCCTTTAAAGAAAGGGGGGGGGGGAAACACGTTTTAAAAAGTAACTCTGCTGCAAATTATCTCAGGAAAGCGATTTTTTGATTTTTCGATTGTTTATGCATACTCAACACACACAAACTACAAAGGGATTATTTGAAATTCCGTGTTATCACCCCCCCCCCTTTTCTTTTGAGGGTTGGTGGGTAAAAAACGTTTCCACACGTAACTTTGTTCAAAATTATCATAGAATGGCAATTTTTGATGTGTGGACTGCTTATACGTATTCAACACAGACTACAAAGTGATTTTGGGAAATGACACCCTTCCGCTCCTTAGGGGGCGAGGGGGCAAAAACATGTATTAATACGTAACTCTGCAGTAAATTGTCTTAGGAAGGACCTTTTTGATGTGTGGGTCAGTTACATATACCTAACTGATAATATAAAGTGATTTTGCAAAAATTCCTCCCCCATCTTTCCTTTAAGAACGAAGCTAAAATACGCAGGGGGTGGGACTAAAAAACGTGTTTTAAAATGTAACTCTGCCTCAAATAATCTCAGGATCTCAAATTTTTAATGTTTCGGTTATGTATGTGTATGCAACATGAACTATAAAGGGATTTTGTGAAATTACTCCTATCCCCCTCTTAGGGGTGGGCGAGGCAAAAACACGTTTTCAAGCTTAAATGTGCTCCAAATTACCTTTGAATGGCAAATTTTGGTGTGTGGGTTTTGATTAAATGTATTTAATATGCACTTTGATCTGATTTTGCAAATCTTCCCACTTAACCAGCGAGAAAGGGGGAGTAAAATGCAGGCAAGGCGCTACCGAAAGCATTGTTTCTTCAGATTCAAAGTGTGGCGTGTGGGAAAACCGCTACCGAAGATAACGAGAACTTTAACTTCATTTTTTTTTTTTTAAATTATTATTTTGATATGGTATTTCGAGAAATCATTTCAATATAATGACCAGCGATGCGGGCAAAGCCTGCTAGTATTTAATAAAATATTAACGGATGTTAAAGGACTCCTAAAAGCTAAAGAATTTACACATTATGATGAAAGATCGAAATGATTTTAAAAAAGCGCGAAAAGTGGCACGACAAAAATTCGGAACATTATGTCAAGGATCTAAATTTTATTTCTTTCCTGGCTTTGACACATTTTGTGCTTGTTAAAATGAATTTGATTTTTCATTAAAATACATCAGTTTCCAAAAGTGAAGCAACAACCTATTATTAAGTTATCTTCTTTTCCGCATAACTTTGAAAAAAGTGAACAAATGAAAGTAAAATTTTAATGATATGTTTTTATCTAATAATTAATTGAATTTTATATTATTTTAACATAGATAATAATGTTCTTGTTATTAATTCATTTTTTTTTTTTTCAAAAGTACGCTTTCTAAGAAATGAAAAATATCAACAATTTTAGAAAATAAAAACGAATGAGAAATGTTGTTAAAGATACGTTAAAGACAGTAAAAAAAAAAAAAAAAAAAAAATACTTTCAAAAACTGTATTTAAACCGTTTGGTACAGTTTGTTTTTAGGCTTTTGTTTCTTGTTTCTTCTTTTTTTCTTCTTTTCCTTTTCCTTTCTTTCTTTCTTTTTTTTTTGTATATGAATATTTTAAAAAATATACGTACGAACATTTTGATGACGTACTTCGATGAGATGCTCATTTAAAACTTATTTATTGATGTATTTAATATTCTTGTGATAGTTTACAATTTAATAAATATTTTTATAAAGTGTTTTATGAAAAGAAAAGAAAAGTAAACACAGGAACAAAAATCGAGTTTTAATTTATGATTTGGAGGCATTTCAGTCTTCCTTTATTTCAATGCATCCTTAACTCTAATCCTTACTCAAATTTCTTTTCTAATACTAATTAATTTTTACTTTCTCTTACCCTTATAGATATGGCAGAGAGAGTATTGTTTTAGGGTCAAATTAGCAAAATTCAGTTTTTGTTATATTTAATCATTTTGAGGTCCCCTGAATCAGAAAATCATGTTTTTAGCGGTTGGTGTGTGTGTCTATCTGTTATCAGCATATCTCAAGAACAAATAGTAGCAGAAAGTCCAAACTCAGTATTCTAAATGTATATCATATAGGGATGCTGCACGAAACCTTTTCGCTGAGATCAAGTAAATGGTTCGTGTACAGGGACTTCCAAGAGTATTTAAATATATTATAGTCTATGGAGAAATTTCGGGTAAGCCCAGTAGAACATCTATAGGCTGACCTAAACAAAATGGAATGACTAAAAATTTCTTTATGTGCATAAAAGCATGTTTTGTGTAGAATATATAGTATAGAAATCATTCTTTATTCGTTTACACAGCTACCCAAAATATTTGGATATATTGGGACTGTACATGGAGATTGCTGGAACTGTAATTCATTTTGTGTTAGATGGTTTTCAAGAAAGACTAAATTTAAGTACACAATATTGTTTATAGTGCACATTATTTATAGAGAATATATACAGAGCTACCCATAATTGAGCTAAACGTTCTTTTCTATTGAATGAAATTGATGGAACTGATGGAAGTGCTTTGCTGCATTTTACTTTGCCAACGAACACTGCTCAGGAAGGAAAAATAATTTTTCATACCCATACAATAAATAAAGTAATTTTTGAAGTTCAATTTTCAACTTTGTTTTTTTTCTGTATAATATGACCTTTGCCAACGAACACTGCTCAGGAAGGAAAATTAATTTTTCATACCCATACAATAAATAAAGTATTTTTTGCAGTTCAATTTTCAACTTTTTTTTTTTTTTTTTTTTTTTTGTATAATATCACCTTTGCCAATGAACACTGCTCAGGAAGGAAAATTAATTTTTCATACCCATACAATAAATAAAGTATTTTTTGAAGTTCGATTTTCAACTTTGTTTTTTTTCTGTATAATATCACCTTTGCCAACGAATACTGCTCAGGAAGGAAAATGAATTTTTCATACCCATACAATAAATAAAGTATTTTTTGAAGTTAAATTTTCAACTTTTTTTTTTTTTTTTTTGTATAATATCACCTTTGCCAAAGAACACTGCTCAGGAAGGAAAATTAATTTTTCATACCCATACAATAAATAAAGTATTTTTTGAAGTTCAATTTTCAACTTTGTTTTTTTTCTGTATAATATCACCTTTGCCAACGAATACTGCTCAGGAAGGAAAATGAATTTTTCATACCCATACAATAAATAAAGTATTTTTTGAAGTTAAATTTTCAACTTTGTTTTTTTTTTATTATATCACGTTTTGAGGTTCCTTGATTCAGAATGTCCAATTTTTAGCGACTAATCTGAATGTATATCCTTTATCATCATAATTTAAATTCAAATAACTGCAAGAAATTTGAATTTGATATTTTGAAGTTCGCATTAAGTTGCCAATTAAAAATTTGATCAAGATTGGTAAGTTTGAAGTCAAAGTAATAACAACCTTGTTTTTTTTTATTTTTGATATATTTGTAGGCACTGTTGTTGAACGGGGGGTTACGGGGAACGGTAACCTTCTTCAAATAGAATTATATGTCAGATAAAACCAGTCCTAAACCAATTTTAGATTATTTTAAAAGCACATTGAACTTTATTATCTTACGTTATTTATCTCAAGACATATGCAATATATCTTCATGGTATTGAAATGCAGAGTTAGAGAAAGTCGTGCGAGTGACACACCAGATTATTTTCTTTCTTCTTCTTCTTCTTCTTATTTTTATTTATTTATTTATTTATAT